>JABASK010000427.1:0-15054 GCA_019776465.1 Rambutanura hunanensis | reverse complement strand
ATAAACAGTTGCAAACTAGATAGTGTAGTAGTTGGTTTCTAGTTTGAAATAGGAAAAGTTTTGAGGTCACAAATTTTGAGTTGTCCAGAACCTTCCTATGAAACTGCGAGGAGCATCATTCGGTCGTCTATTTTTTTGCAAAGAACATTTTTTTTGCGCCCGTAAGAGTAGAGACAGTCAGAAAAATCTGTCCGTGTGTCTTTTTTTTAACACTAAATTTCACTGTAGTCTTCTGTCCGTGACAGACTTTCTTCTTTTCTCAGTTTCAGGTCCAGGCTCTCATTAGACTCTAGGATACTCACCTACCTTCCAAGAACTATTGAGTCGAATCATAGGAGAAAGTGGGACAGTTCCGAACTTTTACTTCTAAAATTCTAATATATCTTAGCTAATCTTCGCCCCGATTTAGCCAAATTGCATCCAAATTAGGCTGCAATTTACCTAAAATTTAGGAAATGGGTTCTAATATCTCGATGACTAGAGTCATTTGTCTGCTCTTTTACAATGAAAAACGGAGAAAGGGGCTCTTACTTTTTTTTTTGGTAAGATTTTGCGAAATTTGCTTTGACTTACAAACTCAAAAATTTAACCTTTGCATGTATTTCTTTATAGTGAAAAACGAGTCTGCTGAGTTTCTTTTTCCTCGAGTTCAACCAAGTAATTTTCGCTGACAAAAGATCTGAAAATATAGTTTGAGACTTTTGAAAAAAATTGAAATACGTTTTGTGAATAAGTGATCAGGGATAGAGTTCGTGGGAGTCAGAAAGTTTTGTCCGGGATGACTTTCAAATCTCTCTGGAAAAGAAATGAAAAAGTTACCATATTTTCAAAAGAAAAGTCTTTTCTATCAGAAATCAAAGATATGATGGGGGCCTTAATATGTGAAACGCATAATGAACAAAAGTTTAGGAGATTCGTGTTTTATTCAAAACTCACTAGGGAGGTTTGGGTAAGGTTTTCAGCAAAAAAAAAAACCTTGCGTCAACATGTAGAACCTACAAAGATCAACGGTTTTTTTTTCATCCTGCATAGCAATGAAAATGTAAAACGTATTAACTTATTCAAGAAGGATAAAAAGTTTTTCAAACACAAACGTTCTCGTTTTCTCCAGATGAGCCTCAAATATCAACGGATCGGCGAAACTTCGGGGTTTTATTCTTCACAGAGATAAAAATTCTTAAGCTCTCTTCGACTCTGTTAGCGTAGGAATTTAGAATTAAGGGACACGCGGGCATTTCGAGTTGATTTGAAGTAAAAAAAAAAGACGAACGTAGTAATTTTCTCCAGATGCTAAGAATGACAAATGAACTGGTACTAAGGAGAGAGCTTAAGGAAAAAAGTACTTTCGAGATATCCCAGGAAAGTGAAGGAATGATGATGAAAACAAGTGTTTTGTGCAATGCGTCCTTGTTCCCGCTTCCGAAAAAGTTGGAGAAAGCTACCCGAAATGGAGAACATAAAGCGTAGGGCTGGACTGGAGTACAAATGAAGTTTTTTCCTTCATTCTACAACGTATGTCAGTAAAGCAGACGACACGATTCTTACTTTTG
Organism: Rambutanura hunanensis; assembly: GCA_019776465.1. Taxonomy (NCBI): domain Eukaryota; kingdom Metazoa; phylum Arthropoda; class Collembola; order Poduromorpha; family Neanuridae; genus Rambutanura; species Rambutanura hunanensis. Next base: position 13,504 of record JABASK010000427.1, on the reverse strand, counting down.
TACTTCCTTATTGACAATACTTGGACCAAAGAAAAAGTGAGGGATACGCGTAATTTTTTATTTGAAAGCAAAAATCCGCTGTCTGATTTATTTAACTTTCTTTTTTTTTTTTTTTACTTTTTACTTCGGAAATGCTTTTAACTTTTAAAAAAATCAAGAAAAGTTTTGGTATGGTTGCACCTTAATTGTGTCGTTGCCTGACTTGACTTTTAGGGAGAAAGTGACGCAGTGACACTGGAATTTGTTAAGTCCCTCAAGTCTACTGCGTCTTGCCCTTCAGTGTTTGAAATTTGGCGCATTCCTTTGAAATTGTATCGCTTTGAGTTTGTTCATGTTCCGTCCTCGATTGAATTGTACGCGGGGATTGAGTGGAAATTCCAAGCACGTCGGCTTGACTTTCTCTGCTTTCCTTCCGTTGTGTTTTTAATGAGTCGGCTCGAAATTTAAGACAGACTAACTAAAAAGTACAAAAAAAAAATACCAAATGTCGAGTTTTAAAGAAGAGAGAAAAAGAGTCAAAAGTTATTTAAAGTTAAACTCTGGGTTACCGTAGAATTGCTGATTAAGGCTCAAGTCTCTAATAAGGTTAAGTTTAAGGTAAAAGTACAAAAAAAAAATTTAATTTAAACGTTGATTCTCTATGTTTTTTATGGAAGCTTCATAATATTTGCGAAAAACAACTTTTCGCAAATACCACTAATGTTCTAGGCACGTGATCCTTGATATTGTTTTCTTTTACAGTGAGTTCGTAGCATGGCAAAATATAATTAGTTTTACGTAAATTGATTGATTAATGTAAATACGGGTAAAAAGTTGGTGTAATGACATGGAACAAACACACTGTTCTGCAATAGTACCTAGAAGTACACCTAATAATGTCAAGTAAGGTTCACTTTCTGTTTCTTTTCTCGACAACGCCCACCCTATGAATAACCAACTCAATTGCAAAATTTTATAATTTCGCAAAATGTTGAAATTTTGGAATGCTCTGTAATTCACCAACTTTCACTAACATGCTCGTTTGTTCTCTAAAAGCGCTAGAATGGCAACTTGAGTTTCACCACTAACAATTGTGTTCTACAACTGTAGAGTGTTGAGTAAATTATTAATTTAGTCAAAAGTTTTAACTTTGACAGAAAGACTTGAAGGTAGTTTGTCCTGCATGCACGCATTTTTCCCATTTAATTCTTACAAAAACAAGAAGTGATTTATTAATTCTCTAAAATTTTAAACCGCCAACCATTTCAGTGTTTAAAAAAAGCACCCACAGGGAAAAGTAACTTTCACCCATTTTGAGACCCACAGCCCTCGTCTATCTTCCATCATTTGTTCAGCGTCATAATTTTACGAAATGTATGAAAATAGTAGAAAGTGTGTAGACAAAGTTTTTAAAGTTTGAAAACTTTATTTATTTCTTCGTGTAAGTGTTAAGGAAAATTTGGGTTAGATATAAAATCTGTTGTAGACTTTTACGGCTTCCATGCCTAAATCGGTGTATATTGCACTTAAAAAATTCATCTCCTGAAATCCTCTATTATCTCCCACTTCTGAAAGCCTTGCCCATTACTCTTCTTTTTTTTTCATTTTTTTTCTTGAAGAGGAGACATTAGAACTAGAGGAAGGAGGAAGGAGGGCGTAGAGGTACAATTATTGTTGAATAATTTGAAAGTGTGCGCTCGAAGTATGCCCAAAATGTAAGAGCCCATTGTCTTGGACAGCCTCCAACGACGTGATGGAAGGCCATTTCAACTTTCACCATTTGAATCCAGGAGAAAAACCAGATTTTCTCAGTTTTCCAGGAAAAAAAAGTGGTACAGTCAAGCCTCGCATACGGAATCTCATCTGGTCTCATTTTACATGCATGGCAAAACGTTCCTAGAGGCATGACCTTAAAAAAAAGAGTAGTGTGTTCTGTTTTTTTTTCTTCTTCAGATGCCAAATTTTCGCAAGATTTTTTCTCCAATAGTGCGAGGCAGAGAAATATTTTTCCAAATTCACTTCCCCGCCTTTTCCTGTCGAGAGAAAATGACTTTCACCTTAATTTCACTTTAAAAAATGCGCTCCACAGAATCCAACTTTTTTTCTTTTTTTTTTGAAACTTTCATTCATTTGACGAAACGTAAATTTTTGTTGCTTAACGTAGAAATTTCATATCCCGAGTCTATTTGAATAGAAAATTTTGTTTTTCTAACTAAATTTTCAAACAACGAAGTCAAATTGGAATTGAATTGCAAATTCGACTGTTTCTTTTTCGGGGGAGGGAGTAAGGGGAAACTTTATTTTTGTGATAACACACAGTTTTCCCGTAAGTCAAGTCACGGTAAGCTAATCAACCTTAACGAGCAATTTATTACGCAAATGAAAGTGAGGCTTAAAGATCTCACTTGGCAAAAAGTTTGAGCAGTGCCAAAAAAAAAAAAACTTTTCAACCCCCCCTGCTGAAATTCAAATATGAAGACAGTTGTTTTTACGAAAGGCACACCAAAAAAGTGTGCTAACTACCAAAGTTTTTTTAAGGCTTCAAATAAATTGCTCAAGTGTGTTTCAACGGGGCGTGGAGAAAAGTAGGTTTTTTTTTGTAGATTGACTAAAGGTGAAAGTTTCGCAATTTTTTTTTCACACGCCCGAACTTGTGGCGATTGTAATCAAAGTAGAAGGCGGTTGTGTAGGATCATCAATGGCTAGAATACATTATTACCTCGTGTCTTCTATTTTTCTAAAGCATAATAAAAACTTGGCAATATTAAAACCTCAACCAAAAAACCTAAACCCCTGCTGAGCTGAAGAGAAAGTACCAAAGGTTTATCTTGTGCCGTGCCAATTTTTCTTTTGGCAAAGTATAGACTTAGAATAACGTTCCTTGGCAAAATGACAACGTTAAATTCCAATCTCGTCCTATTAAAAAAAGACTAAGTCTTCTGGATGAAGAGATTTTAGACTGCACTTTGTGCTAGCTTAAGGAAAACTTCCAGGACAGATTATACCCCTCATAATCACAATTTTTTGAAGGTATGCCAACCTACCCTCCTGGCCACAGGGTAATAAATTTTCATCAACTTTCTCCGCTGAAAAAAAATGAAAGACTAGTCAAATAAATTGAAGCTTCAAAATTTTTTGACGCATGTTACAAATTTTAACAGGTCTCATTTGACACTGACACAACCATGACAAAAATTTTCATTGCCTCTGCCTTTGATAACCATTTCGTGCAAAAAGGTCAAAAAGGAGTCTCTCTCTTGCGAGTAATTGACCCTTGGATAATAAGGTCTTCGCATGTCATGTCACAAAAGACTGCCAAAAGTACTTCTCTTCTACGCATCTTTCTGCAGAGGCAGACACAAGCGTTGTGAAGTAAAAAGTTTGTTCATGCCTCTAGCTTTGTTATTCTTTCTCGCAAAACTAAAGTTCAAAAGAATAGGCTTATCCGTGCTAGAGGAAACTGAAGAGTGATTGCTATTTTCGCCAAATTGCTAGGTGATCGCCTTTTGTTTTCACGCCATGCACGACATTGTTAGTTATGATCCAAAGGTGACAACAATGGAGTAATTGAAACTTTATAATTTCCAAGGGAAAACGCATGACAGGAAAAAAAAGTATTAGCAACTTCTCGTAAAATTTCTTTTAGTACGAAAATAAAGTATTTGCCTCTTCAATAATTCTGCAAAGTACTAAAATCCTTCCTTCTTTCACACGCCTACATCTTAGTAAATAATTAACTTTGGCATTCTGTGGTGTTTCATGCAGCGACTGTCTAAATGAGTAAAAAAGTGAATCAATCAAACTCCAATGTAATGCAATAAAAAAAGGCAAGATTGCAGAAGTATTGTTATTGGATTTCGGTTGGTTAAATACTAAATAATTAAGTATTCTGGAGCTAAAGCTTTTGCCTATTTAGCATTTAAGTTTATCCAGGCCTGTAGTTTGTTTTTGAGACATAATCACTTCTATAGTAAAAACAGAATTTGAATTTGAAAGAAATTGTAATTTGCACAAAATAAAAGTAAAAGAAATCTCAGCTAAGGACTCTTGGCTTTGAAGAAAGAAAGTCCTCTAGAAAAAAAACGAAGTTACACTACACGCACTTTGAACTCTACATTCTACGTTCAAGAAAGTGGTCATTACCCAGACAAGAAATAACATAGACATTGGATTTTACTGAAACGCGCCTTAACCCAGATTTTTGAATTATTCAGGTTGGGTTAAGTAAGTGTCTAGGTAATGCGTGTCGGGGTAATTCCGAGTTTTTCTCTGGAGAAATGGAGTCTTGCTACAGCATGTCGGGGTAATTGCATCCGGGTAATATCACGGAAGCGTAGAATTACGTTTCGGTATTTTCTCTTGAACAAAATATCGGTTAGCCTCTACGTCTCAAAGGAACTAAGGAAGAAGACACGAGTCAATAAATTATTCATTGGGATTGAGTTCACTTTCCCAGGCCTTTCCTTTCTAGCCTATCTTAGTAACACGAAACGTCTTTATTTTTGTATCATCTTGTCTTGATTTCAGCTACCGAGAAGATGAACCTCGAGCTTTAATGGATTATGATCTGAAGCTCAGGCTTTTCTCTTCGTTCTTCTTCTCCTGTCGTCATCAAGTAAGTCTTCCGGAATTGACCTTTTCTCCGAAAAAACCGAAAAAGACAGGTTTTAGACACTTTTTCTGTTTTTCCAAAAAAAAATCTTGGTTGACTTTGTTAGGCAAGAGGGCTTTCTCATTCGCGAGCTTTCTAAAATCATAAAGAACTTTAGAAAAAGTAGCGAAGAAGAAGGCGGGGAAAGCCATTCGAATCTACGACTAACTTATGACCTCCAGGATAAATAGAGCAGAGCCTAAATAAGTTGACAGGTCGTAACTTATATCCGAAATCAATGAAGACCTTTCTATTGACATTATCTTAATGTGAGTTCACGGTACTTGAAAACATTGGCTCAAAGTGTAATTATTATTTGAACTCAAAGCACCAAAAGTTTTAGAGACCTTTTGACTTTTCTTGGCTATTTATGACTTTCCTAACAGTGTACTTCCTTTAGAAAGGTTTAGTGAACTTTGTGAACTGAAGAGAGCTAGAAAAGAAAGCTTTTTAAGAGGGCGGAAATAGTCGGGAAGAGCCACTTAACTCTACTGCCATCCTGCCATTTCCCATGCTTTTTCTATAGTATCCCGTATTTTTGAAAAAAAAATACGTGGTATTGATACAGATAAATCTTGGTCAAGCATTGGAGAAAAGTTTGAAGATCCTAGTTTTTTTTTTGGTAAGAATAGGCTGAAGGTCGGGTTATTTTTTGTCCAGGGTGCGGGAGTCTATCATCGTCGTTAACTGATGAAAATGTGACGGATATTTCGTCTACTTCAGCATCACCAGACGCCGCCTTACTTGTACACGTCTACGATTTACATTCAAATTTAAGGTGAGAATGAACAAAAAACATGGTATTTTTTTGTGAGGGGGTAAGATGTGGGGTGGTGAAAGTTGGTGAAAACCAATTCATTCCATGTGAACAATTTCTATTGGTCTTTTCAATTCAAATTTGTCAAGCACAAGAAATTTATTTGCAACTTTCTCCGTTGACTTTTTGCAGAGAAATCTTTTTTTTTCTGTTTCCTCTGCCCAAAGTTTAATGTTTTACAATCCTTCTATTCCTCTCCCTCGCTTTTGCCTTACGACAAATGCATAATAATCGAAGAAATATGAAGAAAGTAAACTTTTTTTTTGTCATCTCGTTCCAAAATTTTCTTTCTTTTCATGCACAAAAAAAAAGAAACTTTGCTTTCTCCAGCTAAATCTCCTTTCTTTCGAACAGACATCATCACCATAATCACCCATGGGGGCCACACTTTGAAGAGAATCCAATCAACATAACAGTACGGGAGGGTCAAAGTACGTCACTGGACTGCCGAGTGGGACTCATTGAAGATAAAATGGTAAAAAAATACAAAAAAAAAAATTTTTTTTTTGGAACAAAGAGGAAACGCTCAACTTGCGTAACTTTGTAAAACAGTCGTTTACAATAAGTGAGAAAAAAGTCTTGAAAAATCCTTTCATCTTCTTCCTATTTGGAAGAGAAAGTCAGAAGTGTGGTCATTTTTTCGGGTTCTCTTGAGGACTAGAATCCGAAAAGCCTCAAATGAGAGGTTTGGGAATAGAAATGTTAGTCAAACTAAAAGTAGTCGTATTTGGACATCGTTTCCTTTAGCCCAATATTTGGTTTACTCAGGAGAGTCTTCAAAGTTTTCACTTTGGATTCCCATCTGCTGCTTTTCCAAGCCTAACTTTTAGTTTACACTTCACTTTCCCCACCGATCATCAAAGGAAAACTTGGAAAGTACTTTTAGTACAATTAGATTTGAACGTCCCACAGGTATAACTTTCTCCAATAATTTTCCAAAAAGGTGAAAAGCATTTGTACCGCTGGCGGCAGGATTTGAAATGATTTATTACGTACGCCATTACACATAACGCAAATTAAGTCATAGGCAATTCAAAGCATGTTACGACGTCTTTTCGTATTGATGAATGGGTTAGATTTTCTATTGGACAAATTCCTTTTGTAAAAACTCCGCACGAAAAAGAAAAAGTTTAAAAAGCACGAGCCAAAAATATATTTCACTGTTGACATATTTTGCCTTTCACTTTTCATATGGAAATGGCCCAACAATTTGCATATGGTCCAAAAAAGTACGGAGAGTATAAGGTCATATTCGGCAAAAGACGCGGATGGTTGACAAGTTATTTTGCAAAAAAAAAAAGAGGAGGCGGAAACGGGTGAAAGTTATGGTTTTTTGAAAATTCTTGGCATTATATTTTTTTTGGAATCTTTTTCTTTTAGGTGTCATGGGTTCGTCGTAAATCAGACCAACTGGATTTGCTGACACTGGGAACAACTAATCATAGTACTGACTTACGAATCTCTTCTGACTTTAAATACCCCAACAATTGGAGACTCGCCATACGAAATGCGTCCAGAAATGACTCCGGCACGTACCTCTGCCAAATTTCAACCCATCCTCCAAAAGTCTTGACGGTCCAACTGGCTGTAGAAGGTTAGATAACTTTTTTTCTAAACCTTTCGTTCTAGTCTTAAATCAACTCAACTTTTCAAGAGTAGCCCGGGTTCTTTATTTGCTAAAAGTGACCTTTATCAAACCTAAAGTCTTCTGAAGTCCCATTCATAAAGGGTCAAACAAAAACGCTGGCTAGTCGCCATACCATAACCACATATAACTGCTCGCTGCTACTTTTTTGGGCCAAACCCTCAACTCATCGATTTCGGTTCACCCCAAAACTTTGGCGATGATCATAACATCAGATTTCATTTCAATTTCCTTCGTCAAAAGTACTTATTATCTTAAATCGTTACCAACTGTTCAAAATTCTGAGAGCGTTTATATCCAATTACGCTAAAAGTATCAAGTTAGAACCGTTAGAGTCCAATAACGTTTTCCAAACTAAGTTTTCGATCTCAAATTAAAGCTAAAGTAAAACCATAATCAAACGGTAATTTTCAGACCATACTATTGTCTCGGGTTTGCTTTTTCCTTATGACAAAGTGGTGAGCTACTAAAACTTGGTACACGGAAGAAGTAAAATTTCGATTCAATTAGCAATATGCGTAGTATACGATGGTGACTTAACAAAATGCACCAAAGAATTGAGAAAGCTTAGATTACTCATTGAAACTGAGTAATGAGCAGCAATTGAGCAGTGAGCACTAACTGACGAAACCAAGCGATGAATACCGATTTAAAAACATGAACCGGAAACTTATCGGATGAGTTATTATAAAGCGTGATAGACAGACGGACAGACGAACCAACCATAAAGGATGTAGCGAAAAGAATTCCGTTATTTCCGGATTCAATTTCCACTGGGCATGAATTTCCTGGTTTTTGAGAATACTTTTTGCGTAATAACTTTGTACCCTAAACCATAATTCAGCACCCGTCAGTGGTAAAATGATACCAAATTTTCAAATTAATTAACACTTTTAGTTAAAGTTTATAAAATTTTATTTTCTTTTTTTATAGCTCCAGAAGTTTTCATTGCCAATGCTAGAGGCGAAATGATTAGTGAAATCCACTACAAAGAGGGATCCACCCTTAACCTAACCTGCTCAGGTACAAAAAAAAACCAAGTATTTTTTTTTGCAACAAAATTCAACCATCGAGGTATAAAACGATGAAAGTTTCGAGAGTTAATTAGTTTTTTGCACAAAATGGAAAATTTTAGTAGAACAGCCTTCCTCTTTACCTCATGGATTTATGTGGCCATAAACTATTCTCATGGTGAAAGGTCCCTGGGTCTTGTAACTATCTGTAGTAAAGGTTACTCACATTTTTAAAGTATGGACTTACAAATGGAGAAGATCGTTCGAATAGGAAAATTTAGATCTTTCACCTTTTGGTTTTCTAGTTACTCTGTAGCCACGCGGTCTTTAATGAATGTTAATGAATTCCAAGGCAAGAGATGAGAATTTCATTTAATACTGTCCTCTTCTAAATGGGTACTTTGGTAAACGATTAAAGTCCTGTACGATATTTACATAAATCCTACGTCTGCTAAAAGGAGAAACAAGGTTAACTTTCACTTTTACTGCAATTTATACTTTGTCCATTAACGTGTCTTAATTAGCAAATTGGACTTTCAGTCTGGAAATGATCAAAAAATGCAACAACTGCAAACCAGCATTTTCCTGAAAGGAACTCTTAGTCAGATCAAGTTAACTTTTTTCTGTAAGACTTACCTCAGAATAACCTAATTAAGTTCTAGGACTTTTTTCAGGGTTTCTAGGGTTTCTGAGGTTTTTTTCAAAATATTTTAAAATGCTGAAAATATAAAATTGAAATTTTGCGTTTTGTAGGCCGGCGGTCTTTTAGGTTCTCGGTTTCAGTTTCTGAAAGAAAATTGTAGAAAAAACTTGAATGGAAGAGAAAGCTTGTAGGAAATATAAACTTTCTAACATTGAACTTAAAACAAATGAAATTGAGTCAAGATATTCCATTTGGGCGTATCTAAGATACGCTGCAGTAGGAACCGTACGACTTTGTGACTAGACCTCGTCTAATAGTAATATGTGCGTGTTCGAAAATATTTAATGCACGAAGCGTCCTTTCCTCCCTACCGTTTCCGCTCGTATTTGTCTTTGAAAAAAAAGTTTCGTGTGTTCAAGGAACCGTTACGGTAACACACTTTTTTGATTTCTTTTTCCCACAGTCAACAATCTCAAGTCTAAATCCGTGAATTGGTTTCGTAATAAAGACTTACTCAACCATGACGTAAGTCGTGGAGGGGTCAGTATCAAAACCGACATGACGACGGACCATGCCAAAAGTATGTTGAATGTTGCCCTACGTTAACAGACAAGATGGTGGAACGTACCTCTGCTCGGCACCTCCACTCAATGCGTCGATTACGGTCCATGTTCTCAGCAATGGTAAGTTAAAAAAATCTATGGTCTTTGACCTATACCCTGTCTAGTTTTATTTAGATTAGTGTATGTTCGGCCTGGTTACTTTTATTTAGTCATATTTCGTAGTGGTCGCGGTCTTCTGTTTGACACAAAAATGTTTTGCGCTTTTCCTGTAGCACTCCTTGTCATGGGCTGGTCGGTGACAATGTCACTGTCACAACACAACATTTTGTGAGTAACCCTGTGACCTCTTTTATCTTTTGATGGTAAAAAAACTTGAGTACGTACAACTTTCTGTCAAGTATTTACTTTCTGGCGCGTACGCTATCCGGAGCATTATCCTCGTAAACTTTGACTTTCTCTCTTAACAGGCATGACGAAATAGGCCTAAAGTTTTTCTCTTGTCAACAAGTTTTTTTTGGAAAGAAAAACTTTGTTTGAATTAAGTTGGAGGCGACATGCCTTTTCACAACTGTGAGACACTGATAGAGTTAGATGTACTTCTTTTTTGACGAAACTTTAATTTTGCACAACATCCCATAATAAAATGTGGTGAAAGTAAGTGAAAGTAGGGTTGAGTTTCGCAATATCCAAAAACAAAGGAACGGGACCAGTAATGAAATTGGGATTTGTCCTTTTTATTTGACTCTCATGTCGCTTTCACTTTGGTGAAAGTCCTAATGCAATAAAAAGTGAAAATGGAATTCGAATTCGACGGATTCCTCATCACTGCGTGAAGGATTTCACTTTCTATACTTTTAGTCCAGACTTTTCCTGGAAACTGAAGAAAAAAAAAACAGGTTTGGTAAATATGATTTCTTTGTTGATTTCCCTTGACAGGTGAGAATCCAGCAGAGCTCTACCACAATACAGCACCAACATCACTCTCAATCTTCCAACGAACCATCTGGAAAGTCTCAGCCTCACTTATTTTTCTACGTTTACCTTCGTCTCCTTTAGGTTTAGGTAACTTAAGGTTTAGGTAACTTAACCTAATCTATTCTAAAGAAAAAAAAAGAACAGCTTCAAGAGAAAATCAATTATTGTGATAAAAACAAAATAAAATTCAATTATTGTTAAAGTCTTTTTAGGCGTTTTTTTTCTACTTTGAAAAGGTTGGTTAGGGTTAGCAGAAGAATTTGCGAATTAAAAGTAAACTTTCTCCTTACGATCACCACCTGCCTTTCTCTGTTCGTGTTGGTTTCAGTTGTCGACTTGCAAAAAAGAGAATCATTTTTTGTTCTGCACATTCCGTATGTGGTCTTTGACAAAGAATAAAGGAAGTTCATTCAACAGGAAATTGGGAAAAGCAATTTTTTTCCTATTTCGGAATTTTTACTTTCAAACGAGATTTTTTTTTCACAAACTTTTGTTTACTGGACCAAAAAGTAAGAAAAAATCCTCATTTTTGTCTATTTTATTTGACTCTTCAGTGAAAGCAAGAAAGTTGGTCAACCCAATGGAATATTTTTTTTTTNAAGCAATTTTTTTCCTATTTCGGAATTTTTACTTTCAAACGAGATTTTTTTTTCACAAACTTTTGTTTACTGGACCAAAAAGTAAGAAAAAATCCTCATTTTTGTCTATTTTATTTGACTCTTCAGTGAAAGCAAGAAAGTTGGTCAACCCAATGGAATATTTTTTTTTTTAATTCTTGTTAATTTCCAAAATTTATGTTTATATGTTGTTAACGCAGGGGAATCGTTAAGCGTAAGGACACGCAGGAAGTGTTGCACGGAAATGAGAAAATAAATTTATTTACCTGCCCGACAAAGTTCTGGATCAAAGAGGAAAAGATTTATGCACGAGGTAGACATTAATGTTACTACGCTACACATTCATGTAGCGTGTGTAGGCTACATCGTTGAAAATGTATGAAGTAATCGTTGAATACTTTGAAATATTGAACTTTAAAAGACATTTTTGTCTAAAAGCGCATTTCCTTGCAAAAGTCTCCATTGGGGTTAGAAATGATTAAAAAAATAAATTTGCAAAAACCTGCTCTAACCTAAAACTTGTAAACCTAAACTTTAACCTAAAGTGGCGGTTGACTAAGATTCTATTTCTTTCCGGTTTAGGTTTCAAAGTATAAAAGGAAAACCGAAACCATTTCCGGCATTCAGGGGGTTTATCCTTCGGAGATTATTAACATTCACCAAGTTTTTTCTTGGGTTTGCCCAAAATTTTCACCCAACAACGAATTTTCCTTAGCGTATTAAATTTTAATGGATTTACTAAACCTTAGGGAAAAAAACGTCTTTTGTATTGCCCTCGATAAATTTTTACTTTCCTAGATAATTTTTCATCTCAAAAAATCTAATTCTGGAACATAAGCGTGCCCTGGTGAAAGTGGTGGTATGTCATCCAGGAAAGTAGTTTCTTTTCTCCGATACAAAACACGCAAGAAAAAATGATTAGAGGAGTTTTCTTTGAAACTTGGCATGATTTCCATTATCATTAATTCCCACTTTTTTCAACCATATAAATTTTATGAGCGTGTAGTAATGATGTAACTAAAAAAGAAAGTACTTGCGTTGCTCTTGAAGCAAAGGAGATCATTTTGAATATTTCCGTGGTAGTCAAAATTCTTCGCTTTTCTCCTCTGTATTTGTAGAGGAAAGCAGGAGATCCTTATAAGAATGAAATTCCGACGAACAATTAATTAACATGCCTAAATTTTAATTTGAAAAACCAATCTCAGATGACTGATATTCTGGAGCAAATTTGACAAGGAGCCAAAAACCCAATTTCCTAAAAATTCTAGTAAAATGTTCCTAGCACCTCATCTTGTCTTTGGTTCCAGAAAGAATTCGTAGTTTCAATTCGGCTTAGATCTTTTTTTTTTAAAAAAAAAGTGTTAGAGCTCGCCGCTTTTTTCTATAGGCTATCTGCTGTGTAAGTGCTTTTGGGCGATGATCTGGGAAGAAAGTCCGTTCCCTTAACGAGACAGATAGGCCAAACTTTTCCGGAATCAAAAGGCTGAAGGTTGATCACTTCTGAAGGCAGTGATAAGGTACACTTTCTTTTTCTTTTCACCAAACTTTCTTCAGGAAAACAAAAAAAAAGTGACGGAAGGGATCTGTGAGACAGGAAAAAGTAACTTTACAACTTTTCCCACCGCTCCGTGCCACAGCTGACTTTTTCTTTTACCAGGTAAAAAAAGAAGCCGTATAACGTAGATTTACGGTAGTGACCAAAGTGACATTTTACGCCTTCCTTCTCTTTAACGTGTAACCGGAAGCCCAAAAAAGTTTCTTAGGTTGGACTAAATTACAAATTGATGAGGCTTTTAAAAATTTTAAGACACTTTTCTTAAAAAAATATTTTTTTTTACCTAAAATGGGTTTTCTTTTTCTTTAGTTTTTTCTGTTCATCCTTTTAAATTTGTTTTCGAGTTAATTGAAATTGGAGCCCCTTTTCTTTCTCTTCTATTCTTACTGAGGAGAATTGAAGAACGTTAGAAGGTCGGATTAGAGAAAGTGGGTCTTTGGTTGGCGTGACTTAAGGGTCTCTAATAATATCGTTAAAACAAACTTAAGCCTCCCTGCTGCTAGTTTCTAGAAAGACCTTCAAACGTACCGCTCTCTAGACGAAAGTGCCTTTGTGTTGAAAATTGGAGTTGTGGAAATAAATAGGGATTGTGGTTGAACCACGATGTGTTCATTTTGGTTCAGACGACACTTCCGCAACGAAAGTCGAGGTCTTTGCGATGACTTTTTTTTTTGAAGATCTCATCATCAAGTCGTACGTCGTGTCATTCTGGTATCTCATCTCTACAAACCGCCTGTTTACTCCGCCCAAACAGTATTTCCGGGCGTAATGGCCAGTTCTTGGAAATAAAAGGGAACGTGTAACAAAGCTCGAAACCTGTCACATTTCAACCTACAATCAGAAAACCTTACTTAAAATACGGTCTAACCTGTACTTCTGACAAATAAAAAAGGCTTGGGTGAAAGTTAACAAAATGCTTTTCATTGGACACAAAGTGAAACTTACTTAAACCAAACCAACTGCAATATACGCCCACAACCTAGACGAGCCCTAGGATTATTATAGAAGACTCTAGATTCTAGAACAACCCCCCCCCTTCTTCTCTA
>JABASK010000426.1:0-15054 GCA_019776465.1 Rambutanura hunanensis | reverse complement strand
GGAGGTAAAAACTAAAAATAGTAAGGTGACGACCAAGCATTGAAAAAACATAAAAGATCTAAATTAAGAAAAGGAAATATTTACATTTTATGTACCAACAATACCATGTGAACTAGATGGAAACAAAATATCAACGCCAATTTTAAACGGTTTTCCACCTGAAAGGGAATGGTAAAATTTAATTTTTTTTAAAAATTATTCTATTTGTACAGTTTTTACTTTTTTACAAAATAAAATGATTTACTTTTTATTTATTATTTACTTTATTAATTATTTAATTATTTGCTTTTTTCAGGATAATCATCCCATTTGAGATTTTTCACGATTACGAAAATCGCATCGATTCAACCTTATTTCCATGTCTTAACCATACAGCGCTTTTTGTTGTCGATCGTGAAAAAAAGTAACTTACTTTTTTGACAGTCATACAGATCTGGAACTGTTAACCATTGAAAATGAACGTCCAGTTGACTCCATTCCACTACCACCATTAGGGTCATCAGAATATCATCAACATTTGTGAAAACATCAAAAACGTTTGATGACTTTGGAAAAAATAAAAAAAAACTTTATGGCTGGATTAGTCAGACTGGGCTACTGCAGTGACACTCTTACTTACATTGGTCGTGTTTTTCTACGACCGTAAGTCTTTTAGTTGTGTATTTTTTTAGCAAATTTAAGGCATTTTTATGTATTACAGAAAAGGTGACGGTTGTGGCCTTGCTGTCATGAAAGCAACAGATCTTCTCACTGGACAAATTCGGCCAGACTCCAAGAAATCGTTACAAAGCCTTCAACTCCGTTGGAAATCACTAAAGTGATCTAGACCATTTTGGGACCCTTACAAACGAGAACTGGCTCAGCTCAAGTTTTGGAGGGAGGAGCAAGCACTACCCGAGGTAACGGTAAACTACAAGGTCGGACATGACAAAATGAAGTTTACAGAAAATCAACTCTCCACCTTACCATTACCTTACTTTTAATGTAAACTAACTTTCTTGTTTAAACTTTTTTTTGCCTTAAACATAATTCCTAAGAACTTTGCAAAAATTTTTAAAAAAAAACGCTTTGCTAAAAATATTTATAATACTTTTTTTTCTCACTACAAAAAAAACTGTAAGATATTTCATTCTGCTTTACTCAATTTCATAAAAAATAAAAACATTTAAAACTTTACTGATAACAATAAAACTTTTTTTTTATTGTTATATACACTCTCCGGGTTTCTTATTCAGGATAGTTCCCCCCGATCCGTAGTGGGGGTTTACCACCCGGAATTTACCCTGATTCCGCGTTTTACCATCTTCTGAGATTTACTTCGAACCAAGTAGGTTGCAGCTTATAATCCACTGGTGGATGCTAGTGACGATCAACTAATTCTCATTCTCGATGGAACATATATATACAAAAGGCGTCAAACTTTTATAACCAACGGAAGACGTATTCTATGCAGAAGACAAGAAACTTGTCACCACAACAGGCTACATTCTTGATACGTCAGGATTATTTTCCGCTCATGGAAAAAATAATGATGCAAACATTCTTAAATACATGATGACCGATCCAAATTCGGTTGGTTCTTTCTTAGAGGAGAAGGACGTGTTAATAGTCGATCGGCGATTTCGGGATGTTGTTGCAGACCTTACGCAAATTGGGATGAAACCAAAGATGCCAATGCTATTGAAAAAACGAGAAAAAAAGTTCACGACCGCGGACGCAAACAGTTCTCGAAAAGTTACAATGATACGATGGGTGGTTGAATCTGTGAATGGTCGGGTCAAGAACAAATTCAAATTTTGCGCAGGAGTTATTCGCAACAGCCATATTCCATTTTTGAAATCTTACTTTGACATTGCGTGCTCAATTATAAACGCGTATTCTCCGCCACTCATGCAAGAATCTCCACAACTTCAGGATCTCGTCGAAAATGCCGTAGAAAGAATGGATTTGGAAAATGACCTTCAAAAGGAAGTTGAATCTGACAAGGCCATAAAGACACGAATTAAATGGGAAGAAGCAAATTCGCAAACCATTTCGAACTTTCCGAGACTTACTGTAGAGGAAATCAGATCAATTACTTTAGGTTCTTACCAAATCAAAATGGCTGAACTATACACCCAGCAGCATCTATCCTCTGATGGGAAATACAAAATAGAAGTGCATAAAGAAGACAGAAATCTTCTGCGTGCAAAAATTCATTCCAGATTTTCGAAGTCGAAATCTCATTCACTTTGGATTCGATTCGAGGAAAACGGAAATGGGCCAAATGCCGTGAAAAGCTACTACTGCTGCTGCAAATCCGGAGCTCGAACCATCGGCGCATGTGCTCATGTCACCACGGTGTGACAAAATTAAGCTACTTTACAATGTCCAATCATATAATACGTTGTATTTCTATAGGTAATCTGGTATTTGGGGTTCGCACGTCATGACGTTAGCGCCAGGCGTGTAAGACGACGACTATCCTTTGGTATCGTGGACGCCGCTATGTCATTTCAGGAACAAAACCTGGAAGAACACAGTGACGCAGATGATAACGCCCTATACTAGTTACACAGGGTTAGGTTAAGTAGTTTAGTTGAATTCCAGTTATATAAATGTAGTCTGTTCATTGTAAAAGTATGGAAAACGGATTGAATAAAGATCTATTCTCAGAATGCTGAGTTCCATATCTGTGCCATAGAAACGCATCTGTGTAAAGTTATTCAAGATAACAATATCAGCATCAACGAAAATAAACAAAAAACAATAACTGCTTGAACGGGCGTTATTTTTTGTTTATTTACTTTGATAACCATGGTCAATGGTCTCCATGCATTTGAAATGAAGAATAGCCCAAAGGTCGAAAGGGTCCTTTCACGGACATAGTTAATCCAGATTGGCACTTACGAATGCCCGAATTGAATATCACGGTTAAACAAATTAATGAGACAGACATGAATTTCGGACTATTCAAGAACACGCGCCCGATTCACCAAATCGCAAGCCATATTTCTTTCATATCGACGCTGTGGCTAAACGGACTTACCACTTGGCTATTTTATTTAACCTGGAAAGTTGGAATTTGTGGACCTGCATTGATGTTGTCCATACCACATGGAATTAGGGCATCCCCTGCCGTTGAGGTAACGGAAGTTGTCTTGACAACAACTAACATGACCTTTGCCCTAGAAACCATCATCATGCTGATTGCAATTTACTTGTGTCTTCGCTCTTTGCTAAAAATCATTAAAACAAAAATTGAAAAAGAAAGGAATTCCAGAGTCTCATTCAACGGTGATGACATAACAATCCAAGTTGTCAAGCAAGAAGCAGAGAACGAGAATGTGAAGGAAGCAAAAAATTCGCAATAGCAACAAATATTTTCAAAATTATTAGCCGAATGAATGCGCAGTCTAAATTAGTTAATCAATAATTAAGTTTCACTCATTTAACCCATCTCATAATTGTCCAAGAAGGTTTAGTTTTTCACGTTACAAGAAGTATGATGGAACCTCAAGACAGTTTTACGAAAGATTTCTGGGGTTTGATTGAGGAAGCGATGACTGCCCAGCGACGGGTTTGGCGCCACGTGCTTTTCCGGATCCATCCCGGAGCAAGACACCAGGTGCAACACCCATCCGCTGGATACCCCAGTCGTAGTTCTACCACGGTGTTCGTAAGTTCAAAGAAACTCACAGAAAACTCGAAGCAAAAAGAAACTTTTGAACCAAAGAAAAACGTGCAAGAAACAAATGAAAAAGCCGAACAAAAAGGGAGTGGCAGTATTCCAGAAGTAAGAGGGGTTCAATTATCAGAAGATGAAGCAGATGAGTTCATACCCAATCCGCCTACTATGACTTTATCCATCGAGAATATGGACAGTGAGAAGAAGATGCATGAACGAGATGTTAAAATTAACAAGAAAAGAATGGACACAGAAGTAAAGAATAAAGTTGACAAAAAACGGGCAATGAGTGTCAGAGATTTCTTGGAGGAAGAATGCGAAGAAGAAAGACGTAACGCCAAGACACAGAAGAGGTCCAAAGCAATCTTTCGGCTTTCGTTATCATCATCTTCAGAGTAAAAACCTTCATTCCGTCACCCCAAAAGAAAAAAAAAGGAACATGTTCGGGGACCCACCCAGTACTGAGTCACCCATTCGTCACCCCAAAGATGAGACTCTGTACTGGTAGGCGATCTCTCATCACACAATTCAAAGTTAATTTAGAACATAACGACTTAACTTTTAACGATAAGTATATCTGTAGATAATTTCAGTTTTCAAAAACTTAAAACAAGAACTTTAATCTTTTAAATTTAAAAACTTTCATCGAGGTCGATGAACTCATGTAATAAGGGGAGTGTCAAGGAAGGTTAAGAGGAAGGTTAGAAGGAAGTGGTTTAAGGTCGCTATGCGAAGGTTGATAGTTTAGTGAAGTTAGGTGAAGGTATAAAAGGAAGGGTGAAAGTGGAATAAAGGATCATTGAGTTATCAAGCAATTCGTGACAACTACCTACTTCTAATCGTTTCAAAAACGATTTGACGGGTATTGATATTTCGAATGAAGAGTACGAACATGCTTGGAACGTTTTTAATTCTTTTGGATGTGACAATTTGGGAGACTATACTTTACTATATTGCCTGACCGACTTTACCATTCTCGCTGATTACTTTTTAAAAATTCGGGACATAATCGAACAGGGTTACGGATTGGATATGTGTCATTAATTTTCACTACCAATGTTGGTGTATGATGCCGCACTAAAACTCACAAAAGTTAAACTAGAACACATTCAAGATCCAACTATGTACAATTTTTTTAAAACCAGCATTTGTGGAGGACTTGTTTCCGTTGGTGAGATGAGGGTTTGAAAACCAAACAATCCCTTGTTGGAGTCATATGATCGTAGCAAACCTAACTCATGGTGTGTATCTTTAGACGTGACTAACTTTTATGGCTTCTGTCTAAAAGACATGCTCCCACTTGACAAGTATGAATGGGTGGGGGACATAGAACTTGTGACAATGAAACATAATCCAAAACGTTTTTTGGACAGAATTCCAGATGACAGGGACGTCTGATATTTTATTGAGGCTGATATTATGATCCCCGAATAACTGCACACTAAGCTGAACGGGTTCCCGCCAATGCCATATAAACGCTGTATCAAATCAAATGAAATTACAAGTGAAATGCTAAATTTGATAGATAATTTAGAAGTTGGCAACGGAATTTTGAAAACTGAAAAGCTACTTGCGGACTTTTATCCGCGTATCAAATACATATATAGTCTATGACCCATAGGGTCATAAGGGGCCGCCTGAAAATATTCTCCTACTACTCTAACTGAATACCGTTCTCGCTAGCTAAGCGGGTGAGCTCCTGCATGAGGGTGGGAACGTCTTCCAGATGAAAGTTGATGTACATCTCGCGTGTACCGTCACATGTTGAAATTCGCGACCTTCTTGCGAGGTGTAGCATTGTACGTCCATACGGGGAGCGTTGAGTTCATGCAGAAAGCCGAAAATCTCTTTCTGCAATTAACATTCGTCTCGGTGCCGGTGGAGCAGAGAGTATAGACGGTGAAGATTCGCGACTGCGAACAACTGTAGCACTTGGTCCAGCACTAGTACCTGAAAGAACTGCACCTGTTTCAGCACTAGTCGTGGTGGCTGGAATAACGGCGCTTGTTTCAGCACTAGTGGTGGTTGCTGGAATAACGGCGCTGGTTTCAGTACTTAAAGTGGTGGTGCAAGCACTTGGGGCAGCGTCTTCATTCCCAGTTTGCTACACCACGTCCGCAAATGATGTTTTGAACGGTAGCATACATTCCTGTCTACCGTCAAACACCAAAGATGCTGGATGCCACTCTGGTGATTCAGATTTCATTGGCGTGGCCATGCACGTATAAATTAATTCAGCCCCCGAGTAACCAAAGTCTCGTAAACTGTTAAGCAATCTGCAGTAAAATGCCATGTTCTTCTGGGGTGTCTGGGTCAGCGCCCAGTAATATTCCAGAGGCGTATCCCTTGATTATAGCATATTTTTGAATCACTTCTGGATTACATTCACCGTTATGGAGACACGGCTTGGTATAGGTTGAATGGATTCCAGTCAATTCCTGAATAAATGTTCGCTGAAGATTGTCCATATTTATAAGTCAATGGACCTTTAGCAAGAAGGAATCCATGGCAGCGGGTAAACCACTCCTTACTAAAGTTTGCAAAATTAGGGGGGTTTGCACCACGTCTCGCCGGATCAAACTCCCAGTCCATCCACGAAATTGGTCGAAGAGCACTCCACTGCACTCCAGTGATTGCACGAGTGGCGACTAATTTAGTAAGATAATATTCGTAAGGCGCTTTAAGTTCACAATTGTGGTTACAAAGAACCGTATCTGGTTCGCCACCACGAAAGTCAATACCTTTTGTGGGATATTGGTGAAATTCGCGACTTGGCACTTTGTACAACTTAAAAAGAGGGCAACTGTTTGGTATTGGGCCACTAATGTTACGATAATGATGACCAACTTTTCTTCCCAATACCTTCCTAGATTTATTGACAGCTTCCATTTTGAGGTGATTCGGAGTTGAGAGCAAGAACGAGACTGAAAACTGAAAAAGTTGGGAAATGACGAAAGAGTAGAGACCCTTGAGAGGCCCTTGGGGGAACCCTTTGAGAGTAACTTTGGGAGGAAATTGTTGTGAGGGGTGACCCACTCATGTTGGGAGCCCTCAAAACGACAAAAAACGTTTTTCTCTCCATTTAGCCAGAGAATGTTTAAAAGTTTCCTCATTCAATTTTTGATTTTTCATCAACTCAACTACTCCTAACCTAAAACAATAGTGAAAATGGAACTTACAATTGAAGTTACGAACGAGCAAACTGCTGCTGCTAGTGTCACTGAAAAAAATACACGGCTCAGCGCCCGCTTCCACCGCAACACGGCAGATGGACCGATGATGGCTCACCTATACCGCAACGCAAAGAATTTTACTCGCGGTAATGGTGGGTACTATTTAAGTTTTAATGCGACTACCGACGGAATTGGATTCTTCAAAAACTTTGTACTTGCATGGGTTCGCAACGGTTTGCCAAAAGACGTTATTGTTGAGCTGGCCACATTTATTATAGAAAATACTCGTTAATTTTGAAAAAATAAAAATGGATTGACTTTTGATCACATATAAATTTTCATTCATACTGACTCTATTGGTTAGTCGAACGTTGATTTTTGAGCAGGAAAGATGGTTAAGATTGTTGGTGGGCAGGCAATGAGGACTCTTCATGCATTTTAAAAAAAACAATTCTTGACCGTTAAAGATTTAAAAAAAAGATCCTTTTTACAGAAAGATTCCATCAATCTTGAAGAAGTGTGTGGGAGTGGTTGGAACAATAAAAACCATATCGTCCTTTTTCCTAATGGACCATTCTAAATGACTTCGAATTTTGTGGTGTGTGAGATTACGTTGTGATGGAAAGTTGAGACTTGAGAGGACCCTGACCCAGATTTCTATTTGGAATTTGTTTTGTATCGAACCCTAAGTCGAAGAATCGTAGGATACGAATTGGTTCTCTGGGTCGAAGTACCCATGGGTTTTGAACATGGTGGGGCTCGGTGGCACTAGTAACCCCACTACTAGGGATTTTACGACAAACCGAGGTTAAGAATTAGAAGAATGAAACTATTAGGTACTAACTAAAAGAAAAATTTTTGTGAAAATCAACCCACTTTTTTGCACTGTCCAGTTTATGCGGTTTCAGGAAGTAAAATTTCAAAATTCACATTAAATAAAAAAACTATGACCAGTTTACTAGTTTATCCATTTTATCTAAGTTTTTCGAATTGTACTAATGGATGAGGGTTTTTCATTTTTTTCATTTGCGACGTGAGAGGTCATAAGTCATGTCAAGTCAGTAAAGGCATTGGTGTTTTTGAATAATGTCAATTCAGTTAAGTCATCTTTTCAGTTGACGCGTTTCACTTAACATGGTAGACTAGCATTAGTAGGTGCATATTGTGATCTATCAATAGGATCCATGTAATTTTTAAATGTGCAAAATCAGTTTACGAGTTACGACTAATCTATTTTAACAGGAAGTTGCGTTGGAGGTAAACAACCCTTTGAGGCAACGGTCTTTTTTTTGCTTTCAATTGATTGTTCCATCCGTTATCTATCACTTTTGTACTAAATCCGTGTGATTGTATTTAATCTTTACAATTTTTTTTTCACAGAAGAGTCATCTCGGTCTCTAGTTTTACAAAATTCGATTTCATCTCAATTCTAAAGCATTAATGTACGTTTAGTTTATTAGTAAATTAGGATTAGAATAGGAAAAATATAAGTACTTTCGTCAACAAAAATGTACATTTTCATCATGTCACTTGGATTTGTGATTTTGTTCATCGACTCTCTTTATCCAGTGACCTCCTTATATTCTGGAATCCAAGAGAGTTATGTGAATAAGAATGGACGACAATGTCAAAGTGCAAGTGATTGTGGACCGAATGTTCGTTGTGAAAATGGTTTTTGTGCTTGCGGAATCAATGGTCAAGCTTTAACTTTTGATACAATTTTGGGAACTTGTGCTACTTTGGCGGGCAGCAGTTGTTCAGATGACTACCAGTGTGTTTCCAATAGTAACTGTGACACGGTCACGAACAAGTGCACGTGTGACTCGACCAAGTTTTCACAAACTAGTTTTGGAGAATGCCGGTTGAATTACGGCAAGGATTGTAATCAGGCTGGAATTTATTGTAATGCCGAAAAATTTATGAACTGTAACGTAGAGTGGGTTGTTTGCACATGCGCGAACGACGAAGAGCAAATTTACGACAGTGTGTCAGGTAGGAAATTTTCGAGAGAAAAGAAATCGAAAATTGTTCGAAATTCAGAGCATATTTTCAAAATCATTTTTAAGGACGTAAAATTTGTAAAAGTTTTTTGAAATTTTTTTAGGAGGTTGTCTTGCCAGGCCGATTGAACGCTGTGAGATCATGACTTACGGAATGTACCCTCCATGCGTCAATCACGCAACCTGTGTTTCAAATACTGAAACGTTTTCGGGTTTTGGTATCTGCATCTGCGCAGAAGGGTTTGAAGCGTCGGACCATTCTTACTGTTTACCTCTTTACGGAAGTTCTTGTAATACCACCAATGGTTGTGCTACTGACAAGAATTTGCAATGTTCCGTTGAAACTGGATACTGTACATGTAAAAGTGGTAGTATCTGGAACGAATCTATACGCCAGTGCCTTGAAGTTTTAACTTGTCCAATTGATTCTATCTGGGATCCAACTTTAAGCCGTTGTCGCATTAAGGCGTCATCTCTTTGTGCAGATAACGATGTCTGTGTACAGAATGCTGTTTGCGAAGATGGCCTATGCGAGTGCACAACTAACTACCTTCCAGCGAAAGAAGGTTATTGTCAGCATCAAAGCGCGAGTTCAAAAGCACTAGGCTGCGATACTGCTAATCTTGCTGACTGCAATCGAGACATTGCTGGAGAATTTTCGAGTGATCTCAAAAACTGTTCAAATATTTTTCAAGAATGTGCGGAATATTGTCGAATATTTACTGAAACGACGGACTGTGTAGAATTGACGAAAGTTTCAAAAATCCAGGACGACGACACTGTCGTGGTGGAGGGACCGAAACGACGTCATATTTCTACGAATTCCTCATGTTCAGGTGACAGAAATGTCGTTCCGTCTTTTTGTATACTATTACTTTTAGAACTAGTTAGTAAAACGATGCTTTTGACCTACTCTTCCTAAAAAAGAATACAATTTCTAAAAATTAAACGTTCAATAAAAACGTTTATTGTCAAAAAATGTCTATTGTAAGAAAAAATGATCTCATTTTGATTGAGAGCTAATGAAAAGAACATTTTTGGCGAAGATACGGATATGTGTGAGCGTGAGCGTAATTTTATCATTTTATCAATTTAAATGGTCGCTCATGACGAATTCAAGAACTAGGTCATCCTTCTAGTAGTTTGCCAATACTAATTGTAAACACTTAATGAGTTGTCGATATGGCACTTCAAACTAAGTAGCGTGTGGGGACGCTGAGGTCTTGCGAGACGTGATAAGCGGCTCTTGAGGTTTAAATTTTTTCAACACAATTCCACCAACTGCAACACTGCAACCTGCAACTGGTGGTGGTGGTATCAAGATTCACGAATGATCTGAATTTTAATTATACATTTAAATTGAATTCATTCACTCTGAGTCTGAGCTGCTACGCCGTCGTACACGTGTGTGTAACCTGCTTCTGAGAATCCGAACTTACGCGGACAAGAGGCCGAAGCCGATACCGTTTGCTGCTAAAATACTTAAATATGGCGGATAATCAATCTAGTCAAAACCTCCGGTAAGTTTGCTTTAAGTAAGCATTTAATTCAACACTAATCTGATCCATAAGTAAAATTTGATTGCAAAATAGCAATGATATGAATTTTTTAAACGTTGCGTTGTACAGAGAGGGTACGTTATTTGGTATGGGGAATCCACTGCTGGATATGCAGGCCAATGTTGACAGCGAGTTCCTGGCCAAGTATCACTTGGAAGCCAACAACGCTATTTTGGCCGAGGCGACACATATTCCAATGTATGAAGAACTGAAGCAAAAATACCCGGTGGAGTTTGTTGCTGGTGGGGCCACACAAAATGCTCTTCGAACAGTTCAGGTCTCGAAACGTTCGCCTCAGTTGTCTCGTAATTAAAGCGAACAAGTGAAGACTTTAAAATTGCATTTTTTTTCCAAACAGTGGGTAATAAAGGTACCAAATGTAACGACATTTATGGGAGCTGTCGGAGATGACGAAAATGGAAAGACGCTAAACCGTGCTGCAACTGCTGATGGTGTCAATGTCCAATATCAAATTAACACCACGCATCCAACTGGAACTTGTGCCGTTTTACTTACTGGAAACCATCGATCACTTTGTGCCTACTTGGCTGCGGCTGAAACATTTACGATTTCTCATTTGGAACAAAATTTTCATTTTGTCGAAAAAGCCAAATTTTACTATATTTCGGTAAATAGCAATAACTTTTCAACAACCAATACCCAAGCGTTGACCATGACTTTGTTCCAGGGCTTTTTTCTAACTGTAAGTCCGGATAGTGCTGGAAGAGTAGCTGAATACGCTTCATGCCAAGGGCGGCCTTTTGCTTTCAATCTGAGCGCACCCTTTATTATGCAGTTTTTTACCGAGCGGGTTAACAATATTCTTCCATTTGTGGATCTTGTCTTTGGAAATGAGTCCGTAAGTTCTTCTGTTTATACGCATGAATACTTCCGTCGTTTTTGCAATTCAGCATAAAATCCCTTACGATTTCAAGTTTTGAAAGTGTAAATACAAAACAGGAATGTTACAGGAGGCAAAAGCGTTATCAGCAGCTCAAAAATGGGATACCGAAGATGTTAGTGAAATTGCTACCAAAATTCTTGCTCTACCTAAAAAGAGTTGTAAACCCCGGATGGTAATCTTGACCCAAGGTTGTGACCCTGTCATAGTTGCTCAAGAAGGTAAATTTCTACATTCTCACAAATCAGAATCACTAATTATTACTAGATTAAATCAAAACTTGTTTTTTGCTTCATTAGGAAAAGAACTTCAAACTTTTCCTGTTATTAAACTCCCAGCCGAAGAAATTGTTGATACAAACGGAGCTGGTGATGCATTTGTTGGTGGTAAAGGCATTATAATAAATTATTATTTGTATCATTGTATGTATCTCCTAAAACGAGAAACACAGCATTAATTCATGACAAAAAAATTTGTATTATATTTATAGGGTTCCTGGCTCAGTATATTCAAGACAAGTCGTTGGAGGTTTGTATTCAATGTGGTTTGTGGGCAGCATATCATGTCATTCGTCAACAAGGTTGTACCTTTCCCACTGATGTACAATTTCAAGAGGCTTGAATTTTCAAAAAAAGGAAGAAATGTATAACAATCATGACCTGAACTTTTGAACTTCCTAAAAGAAATAAAACTTTTTCTAACTAAAAGAAAAGAAAATCTTATAAGGCCAAATTGTTAGAAATTAATAACAAGCACAATCGGTGCTCATACTTTAACCCCAGGGCCAAAATATTTACAGCCTACAGAATGAACATAGTAATTGAACTATTGGTATTGTCAAGTCTCAACTGAGTACTAATTGGCTGATTAAAAATAGGCTCTAGCGTGATTACGATTCCTGTTTTCAGCATCGAGTAACTTAAGTTCTGCTAACCGCTTGTCCAACTGCGCTTTATAGAGCATTAGTTTTTGATATTTGGATTGACTGATTTGTTCCTGAAAACAAAATTCAGTTTTCGTAATAGCAAGATCTTGAAGATTTAAAAAAGAGCATTGATTTCCCACCGATTTGTGTACGAGTCGATTCCAGCGACAGAAGTACGTCTTCCAGAATCTTAAATGCCGAATAGCCGGGGAAGGAATAATAACTTTGTTACGAGCCACTTCATCAGAATAAAAAGGATTTGTATAGAATTCAGGATTCGAATTGACCAATGACCAGAGAGAATAAGTTTTTCGTTTGAGATCATTTGCCATACGTTCCCTCTCCGTGTTGTACAGAAATGTTCCAAAGAGGCATGAATACAGGTGATCTAAAATGGTGATGAGGAAGTATTCATTGAATTCAAAAGCATTTGGGTATTGCTTCATCACTTGGTGAACACAATCAATCCATTGTAGAAAGATGGGAGAGCGATCTGCGTCGGCGTATCTATCGTCACCGTGTCCAATACGCTGAAATGAAAATAACGGCGTTGTGAATGAATGGTGACGCACATAAATTGAAGTACTTGTAATTTTCACGTTGTTTTTGCAATGACTGACGATAGGATTTTGTTATTTGTACCTGTTGAAATTTGTGGCCAAAGCTTAACCATTCTTTTTCTATTAAAACTTGAAAACCGCGTAGAGTTCTGTAGTAACCATCTAACAGAAGCATGGATAGCGATGTCAACTAAAAAAAACCACAACTTACCAAGTTACACACAAAAGTATTTAACGACTATTCAATTTTTGTACCTGCGATGTTCTATCCCATCCATCCGAACAATGTACTAAAACAGAAGTTTTAGAATTTTCAACTCTATCGACAATTCTTGCCGCACCAGCTATCACGCACTTCAAATGATCTAACCACCGCGTATTGTCAATCATTGAAAGCCACTTCGTTTCGTCTATGGTAGGGTAGCATTCCTCTATCAACAGGAAAAAAAAATACTTTGTAATGTGAACAAAAATGGGTACAATTTGAAAAACAATTCGTAGAGGTTCGAACCTTTTACCTTCCGGAGCGATTCTCTCATCACATGGATGTTATGAATATCCAGAAAAATCAGTTCAATGTTTTGGTAGATATCTTCAGATTCGTAGCCACCGCCTTTGGCCTTATTAGCCAAGGCATTTGCACTATGACGAAGTAAAAAGATGTCAAGATTATTTCAAGTTGCAGTATATTTGAAAACAAATTGATATAAAAGTCGTCCGACTCACTTGGGGCGAGCATCCATTATGATTAACTTGTGACCTTGGACATTTGCGTCAAGAATCATTTGCAGGTAAATTTCATCATTTTTATTTCTTTTTGATGCAAGCCCTACATTTGGCTGAGAGCACCTAGTGATGCTGGCTTGACTGTATGGATGAATCCAGGAAAGCACAGGGAGACGATTTCTTGAACGGAAAGATGCTACATCGTGAATAAAATCATCGTCAGCGACTGCAGGTATAGCCCAAATTGCAGGATACGAGTCACAGGCGTCATACTTCTCGTTGATTTTGGTAATTTTCCATGATTCATTTGGAACACCCTAAAATTCGAAACGATTCCAGACTTTATATTCCAAATTCAGATCTTTTTGCGTACTATTTTAACACTTTGCCCTTACTATTCGCTTTAATTCCAGGACAGGATCATATACAGTCCATCCATCTTCTGGAAACATCTCTTGGAAAGCGAAGGCAAATGGAAGACCTTTTCTTGTGAAAGGAAACGATAAGTGCATTAAGTCTTCAAACAGTTCTCGTCTGGAATGATTTTCCCTGTTCTGTGCAAATTTCAAAGTTCTGACATCTTTGCAGAAAATCTCCAACCCGTAAGAATTGTCCCCGCGACTCGACACCCCTCCGACCTTCTCTACTCGGTTAATCTGGGGGTAAAATGAGACTTTTAGTAACGACCACTAAAAAATATAAGTTGAGTGAGTCAAAATCTCAATGTGAAAAAAATTAATGAATGAAGAAACAAGTTATTCTATCTACACTTTCTGACGAAAACGATGCATCGAATGAGCTAGCACAATTTACACAAGTTGTTGTTAAAATAGATATTTACATTGCTCAACAGGAAACGCATGTACTATTAAAATTACGATATCCATAGATCAATCGTGTGATTGAAGCACCGTCATGCTTCATCAAACGATTCATTCATGCTCAGAGTTTTGTAATTGTAACCAGTTTTGTCTTGAACTTGTGGTGCTGCTCAGGAGATTATTTTAAAGTGACCTACTATCACAACCTAACTTGGTATAATGAAGTTACTGTTAGCACAAGGAAGTAACGAAACGGAGAAAAAAAATCGAATTCGACGTTCAAACCTTACCACTCCAAGTGGAACTTGAAATACTTTAGTATGGTCCTTATCTTTAACAGTGCTTGCAAAATATAATTTGTACGTTGTTAAATATAAGTTCCCTTTGACTGGTGGCGAATAAGGGCTCAGGTATGTGACATCAGGGGTTGTTCGCCATAATTCTTCACCCTTCAGTAAAGGTATTTCGTCTCCCTGCAGAAAGCAAGGATTTAATTAAAAATGTTTACGACCATCAACCAAATAGCTGTACCATAACCAGCGAAGCGTCATTTCTCTAATGGGCCGGGACATAGGATTAAGTAACTGCGACTAGGAATAGTCCCTTCCCACATCGCCTCTCGCCTTCCAACGCACAGTGGACATAAATTTGAAATTGTGGGCCCACACATTGTGAGTGAAAAGAATACGAAAAATCAATTTTCGTCTCAATCCTATTAGAAT
>JABASK010000425.1:0-15063 GCA_019776465.1 Rambutanura hunanensis | reverse complement strand
CATCTTCGTCCACATCGGAATAAAAAGCATAACTAATAGTAAGTCAAATGCTATTAAACTCAACCAAAAAATTTGTGACATCAAACTTGAAGTCAAACAACAAAATATTAATCCAATTTATTTATTTTTTAAGCATTGCAAACCTGTAAAGAAGCAAAGAAAAATGTTTTTGTTCATTAATCCAATTTATCTTGTTTGTTACAATTTTATAATTTTGTTAAATTTCAAAACTTTAAAGTTTGCAAGAAATTTTTCTAACGGCTTTCACCGTAACACTTATATGCCATGTCAATGGCTTTTTTCAAATTAGGCAAAAACTTAGTATCGATGTTAATCCCTCGGC
Organism: Rambutanura hunanensis; assembly: GCA_019776465.1. NCBI lineage: Eukaryota > Metazoa > Arthropoda > Collembola > Poduromorpha > Neanuridae > Rambutanura > Rambutanura hunanensis. The sequence continues at coordinate 14,720 of JABASK010000425.1, read as the reverse complement.
GTCCATCTGCTTGGCCATTAACGAAATGGCGGATCATAATATAGTCCGTGCCTTTGAAGCGGTGCCATTTGACGTGGACATTAGCCCCAATGTGCACGTCACCTTCTCTCATTTTCTTCCCGGACGCAACAGCATGGTCGTCGGGCGCGAAATCCACAACAAGATCCTAGTTAATACAATTAACATATTTTTCAGTTTAAAGAGGTCTTAAACTTAAATAATTTCAATTTTAAGTTATTTTTTTACATCATCATGCTCCTCGTCTGAATCAATTCTTTGCTTCTTTGTAGTTTTGCTGGTATAGGCAACAACTACATCAGAGTCTTGGCGCGAATACGGTCTTTTTTCCACCTTAACCAGAGAAAAAACTTGAATTAGCATTACAAAATAAATTAGACAAGAGTAATTCATTTCAATTGTAATTGAAAAATTAATTTAAAATTAATATTTTTTACTAATCACCTTTTTCATTGGTGCACCAGGTGCTTTCGGCTTCATCGTAGAATTATCAGCGGATCTAGATCTTCTTGGAGGATTTTTTTCAACCGAATTGACAGTGGCACTTGATTGCCTAACCGGAGCTTGTGATCTGGTGACAATTCTTTTCGCTGTCGCTGCTTTTTCCACTCCGTAAGAAACCTGCAATGAATAATGGTTGTTCAAAATTTTAACTCATGCTCTTTTATAACAAGAAGTTTCAACACTTTAAGAATTGATTGCATACCTTGCTCAAGTCCTTGACGGTGCTTCTCTTGACTAATCCTTTTTTCTTCGTGAGCGATTCGGCGTCACTCCCATCCAACGATTTCGACAAATTCTGCAGTATAAAGATAACACAACATAAGTCAATGTCAAAGCTCAGTGAAATATTTCTGTCATCTTCTAGTTATGTTTGCTCACCTTGACATAGCGCGGCTTTTCATTCTGTGGCATCTTTCGTTCAATTTTAATGACCTTTACGTCATCACGTTCATTGCTGGGATGTCTTCGCAAATAGGCACCAAAGGCACCATATTTTTCAGTTGCATCCGTTTCCACGCTCTCGCTTTCATCTTCATCTTCATTATCTCCTGACCCACTTGGAATGTATTCCGACCCAGAAGACTGATCCTATAAATTGAAAATACAAATGCATATAATACTAAGTACATTTTTGCCGCGAATCTAAAGATTTGAATTTAAATTTTTAAATTTGAATCTAAAAATTTGATTTAAGTCTTACTTCATCATTGTCGTTGGCCTTGCCTTTTTTCAACATTGCTTTTTTTACTTCTTTGTCGTAGGCCTCCTTGTACTGTTGGCTACGCTCAAAGGGATTTTTACGACCCACCTTAGCAGCGATGGCGTTTGCGTCGAGTTCATCCAGCGTGAACTCCTCCCTTGATGTTTCTTCTTCGGACACAGGAAGTTCTTCATCTTGATCAATAGTTGGCGCTGTAAAATCAAAAAAAATTGGAAAATCTATCAAATGAACTTGAAAATTGAAATACTTTAAATACTACTATAAAATTCTAAAAAAATTTGAAAGCGAAAAATTCATCTATCTTCTAAGTAACGTATTATTTCAAGAAGTGTATTGAGTAAACAAATAACTTACTTTTATTTAGTTTCAGGCTCATTGTTGAAGGTGTGCTGAAGATTAAAAATGGAAAACGATTGATGGTTCCAGAGATGGTTCTTCTAGTTCAGAGTTGAGAACACGAATGAGAAGAATAAATCGGGAAATCTAATTCACAGTACTTTCGACCGTGAGAAAAAACTGAATCATCAGAATTCAAGGCGTTAGCTGGTATTTATGGTGTCAGCGAAAAATTGTCCTTGGAGACTAAAACTTATACTGCAATTAATCGCTTTATTGAAGAAATTAACTTAAGGGAGCTACTGAATTAAAAAATAGAAGGCGCTAGCCCTTAAAAAGAGTTCATCATAGTATACAAGAAAACAAGGTACGTCCAAATTTTGATTTATAATTTTGACCAAACTCGTCATAAATATGTTTGATCTACCACTCTTGATATTTCCCGGTTCTCAATTACAACTAAACTTTGACACCCAGCGCCATCTGTATCACGAGTCAAGAACTATAATTACGATATTAGCCATTCAGCTGTGGCGCTGGGTTGTTTTATTCTACCTGCATTAATATTTTCTAATTAAAATGTGTTTCTATTTAATTTTACAGCAAAATGAATTGTGTACGTCTCGCTTCAAAAACATGTGTCATCTGTGGCTATAAGGCATCTAAACCTTCAACCTACTTACTTCATATGTCCACGTGCCGAAGAAATGCTGCAAGAAGAACACAAAACAAGCCTTGCGCTACAATGAAATGCACAATGTGCCCAAAACAGTTTCGAGATTACAAATCATTGGAGCATCACACAGCTTTAATCCATTTTCGGCTTGCACATCAACGCATTGCCCGTGACATGGCGTCTCGTATTCAAGTTGGCGGATCCATTCCTCGTCCGATACAGACGTCAACTAATTTCAAAAAAATTCAAGCATTTAAGGGCTTTGTGAGGACATACCGACATGTCTCACTAACACTAGCAGCAACTTTAAATTTGTATTTATTGAAACATGGAAAGCAAATCGAAGCTCTTCTTCAGGATGCCTTGCGGGATTTAAATAGTATCAAGTCACAATTATCAGTGCGGGTTAAATTCAAAAGATATTTGTGCAAGTCTTCCACAAACGATGACATTTGCGAATATCAGGACAAAATGATCAATTCTAACATGGTGATAGTCTTGAACTCTCGTCGCAGCTTAGAACGCTTCATGGAACTTTGTTCAACTAAAATTGAACATTCTATTAACATCTTTGAGACATATGGAAGTGGATGGCAGGTCGCCGGTATTATGGGTTCAGATTTGCGAATTGGAAAATTTTGTGCTCTCAGTGCCGGTAGTTGGAAAAAACTTAAACCTGACTTGATGAGAAAACGTGCCACTGTTAACATAAAAACCAAAGATAACCATTGTTTTAAATGGGCACTTTTAGCATCACTCCACAAGCAACTTCCTAAGAAACAAGCATCTCGCGCATCTTCTTATAAAAAATTTGAAAGACAGTATGACTTCAACTGTATCAAGTTCCCAACACCGCTAGCGAGCATTCCTACATTTGAAAAGGCGAACAATGTTGCTGTGAACGTATTTGCTCAAAATATCCATCAAGGGATTTATCCTATTCAAATTTCGGAGTTCAACTACAAAACTCCAAAAACGGCAAATTTGGTGCTTGTTACAAAACCCAGGTCAAATTTGTCGCACTTCATTGCAATTAGGAATATGGGAAGATTTCTCGGAAGTCATAACCATAAGAAAAAAACCCTTTGTTATCACTGTCTCCATCTATTCCGATTGTGCGATTCTAAATGTAATAAGACAAACTGCGACAGAATGTGTGTATTGAACACCCATCGTCGGTCTTGTGAAAAATTTGCCGTGCAGAAAGTGAAACTTCCAAAATCGGTTGGTGGGATCCCTCCTGTTTTGTCATTTGAAAACTACGCAAATCAACTTAAAGTCGGTTATGTGCTGTATGCCGATTTGGAATCGCTGCTGGAACCTGTGTCTAGTGAAAATGTATTGTCGTCCACTGTTAAAGAAAAGTATCATGTTCCAACTGGATTTTCCTATGCGCTAGTGAAGTCAACAGGCGAACTTGTTAACTACCGTGTCTACCGAGGGTCAGACGCAATTAAAGTATTTCTTCTTGATTGCTTGGCAATAGCGAAAAATGTTTTGGAAATATATGAACTATGCATTCCTATTTGTATGAGCGCTTTGGATGAGGAACCATTTCAGCGTGCTGTGCTTTGTCACATTTGCTCTGAGCCACTTGATGCAGACAAATGTAGGGACCATGATCATCTCACAGGTAGACCATCTAGCTTAATTTAAGAATATATTTTTAGCAAGTTTTTAATTGACCCTTGTGTTCTCATACATCACTAAATCCAGATTTTTCATATTTTTGCAGGAAAGTTTCGGGGGGCTGCTCATCAGGCTTGCAATTTAAACTACAAGCAGAAAAAGCTTCTCCCTGTTGTGGTACTTAAATTTTGTTTGTTTAGTATGTTGTTAAGTAATAATATAGCAATATATTAATCTTGTTTAGATGCACAATTTTGGAGGCTATGATCATCACCTCATTATTAAAGGGCTGAACGGTATTGGTGCTGTAAATATTTCTGTTATTCCAACAAATAGTGAAAAGTTCATGTCAGTCTCTGTAAACTCTCTCCGTTTCATCGACAGTTTACAATTTTTGAATTGTTCCTTGAATCAACTTGTGAAGAATTTGCTTCAAAAGGGGGACAGCGGATTTAAACTACTTCACGTAGTTTTTGGAGCAAAGTACAAAATGCTGACAAGAAAAGGTGTTTACCCCTACGACTACATCGACTCATGGGAGCGCTTTGATGAATCAAACCTTCCACCGCAAAAAGAGTTCTATAATACGCTCACTAGTAGCCATATTTCCGCCGAGGATTACGCCTATGCGCTACAAGTGTTTAGAGCGTTTGGTTTGAAAAGCCTTGGGGAATACCATGATCTATATTTGCTGACAGACACGTTGCTGCTAGCATGCGTGTTTGAAGAATTTCGTATGATGGCAATGAAAAGTTTCAAGTTGGACCCACTTCACTATTTCTCGCTTCCAGGGTTAGCATGGGATGCTGCACTAAGAATGACCATGGTAGAACTTGAACTGATAACCGAAATAGACATTTATATTTTTTTGGAACTGGGCATGAGAGGTTAGCCATAAAACTGATATAAATTGACTTATTTTTGTTTTAAGAATGGCGTTTTTATGCTTCTTAATTAGGTGGAGTTTCTCAAATATCACATCGGTATGCCGAGGCAAATAACAAATACATGAAATCATACACTGGAGACCCGGATGATCCTCAACAGAAGTACATAGTATTTTGGGACATGGTTAATCTTTATGGAAAGGCAATGCAACAAAAACTTCCCACAAATGGGTTCATCTTTTTGGAAAAATGTAAGTAACTTGTGCCTAGATAAATACTCAACTAAGTTAACGGAATAAACCATTTCAGCCTTGGTCGACAAATTTGAAGTTCTCAACGTTCATCCGGAAGATGAAATTGGTTATATTCTGGAGGTCGATCTGAAATACCCAGGTAATTCCAACAGCCTTTAAAAGAGATAGTATAACGTTTATGCAGTATATTACAATTTTCAGAATATTTGCACAATACACACAACTGCTACCCTTTGGCAGTCGAAAAAACATCAATTCCATCTAATATACTCAGCCCCTATCAAAAAACTCTGCTCAAATATCTTCCAATTAAGTACGTTGATCATCAACAAAAACTTGTCCCGCATTTTTTACCACGAAAAAACTACATCTGCCACGCCAATAACCTGAAGTTCTATGTCCAAAATGGACTCGAAATAACCAAAATCCATAAAATTTTAGCATTCAGACAAGAAGCGTGGTTGAAGCCCTACGTTGAATTCAGCAGCAAAAAACGAGGTGAAGCCCAAAACGAGTTCGAACGAATGTTTTACAAACTCTGCATCAATGCGGTTTTTGGGAAAGGAATGGAATCGGTTAGAAAAAGAATGAACGTCAAAGTTGTCAACGAGAGCAAAAGAGCTTCAAGATTAATGTCTCGAGCTGAATATCTTTCACACGATATACTTGGAAAGAATCTCGTTTCTTTTCGAATGCAAAAGACTTGCGTAACTTTGGACAAAGCAATCTATACCGGATTTGCGGTACTAGAACTGAGCAAGCTGCATATGATGAAATTCCACTATGATTACGTGAAAAGAAAATGGGGCGAAAACTCAAAGTTACTAATGACTGATACCGACAGTTTGGCCTACCTAATTTCAACTGCGGACGTTTATGCTGATATTGAAAACGATTTAGAGTTATTTGACACAAGTAACTTACCATCAAGTCATCTCATTTTTTCTTTACAGAACGCCGGTGTGATGGGAAAAATGAAAGACGAAGTTGCTGGTCAAATCCTTGTCAATTTTGTTGGGTTGGGGCCAAAATCTTATTGCTTCTTGGGAGAAGACTTCTCCCAACTTCCTTTTAAAAAGTGTGCAATGAAAGGGGTTCCACAACGCATACAACAACGAGCAGTTACATATGAAATGACAAAAGAAATTTTATTTAACCAAAATTTGCTAGCTTGTACGACAAAATCTATGCGTTCTTACAAACATCAGATTTACAATGTTAAAACTGAAAGAGCAGCGCTACACGCTTTCGATTCAAAAAGATATATTACGGATGACGGGATTTCGACGTTACCATTTGGCCATTTTAAAATTAGTTGAGTTAAATTAATAAATGTGTAGTTGTATTCATTCTAAATGAAAACATGAAACCACTTTAAGATACAAAAACTTTTAAAATAAAAAGAATATCTGCACGACAAATTGGGCAGCGAGACTGCGTTGTGCAACAATTCAGGCAGGTAGCAATATGACAGCAAGGGCCGAACATGTAAGACACTGGGTTCTGAAAACAAATTTTGCAAGACAAACAGGCTTGTTGTTCAGGTTCGACTTTATCGACGCTAGTTTCGTAACATGGTTCCACCTAAATTCAGTTTAAAAAGACGAAGTTACTCAAAATTTACGGGTTTTCTACAACAATTTTTGAATATTATACTGAGACGGGGCTTACGAGTTCACTTGCAGAAGATGTTTTATTATTTAATTGTAAGTATGCACACTGTGGTGAATAAATTTGATGTTCCATCCAAGGAGAGTCCAACGTGGTCCAGTTAGTAAGACATACACCACAGTAAAAGCAGAAAACGGCATCTTCATGGCAAGTGTAAAAAAATCCAGCGTTGGCCATGTTAGAAAATGGCGGAAAACGGTCACGTAGTGCTGAGTTGAAACTTGAAGTTCTTTTCTCAAGATTTGCATAGTCTTTAAATATTGGCCCACCTTCTGTAAATGAAATTCCAGGAACAGTAATCACTTCGATGTTACAAATCTGGTTTCTCGACATGTTTGGTAATGAATACTTAGTAACTGACTAATGCTCAGTTGAAAAAACTTCGGGTTTATTAGGGTTAGTCAGTATGTAATAGAGTAATATTTTAAAACTAGTCTTTAGCTAAAAAGTTTAGCCACCCCTTTGAGGCACGAGTTGGGGTTTTTATGTGTTCAGGTTCAATGCGAATTGTTTGTTCGCCCCCCTCATTTTCGTTTTCGAAAACTTCATCGTCATTGTCATCACTATCGTCAGCTTGTTCCTGGTTGGTTACTTGACTACTTCCAGGCGTACTCTGTCGCAATAATGTTTCGTCGTTGAGTTTTAATTTACTTCTAATATGAATTCCAAATAATGTAGGAGAAAGCTTCAACTTTTTCAACACGTAAATGAAGCTATGCGTGCCTGGAAAAGGTGAAGTTAAACCAGACTTTCCTGGAGGCATTAGAATATACTTAAACAAATCTACTATATTAGAGTCCTCTCTCTCCACGCCTCTGAAAGATACGACACCAGAGTTATCCCATGACATCGAATCCGGATGTTCTAATAGTTTTTGTACTATTTCTTCGCCTGCTTTTTTAATTTTCGATGGGATGAACTTGATGACAGTTTTCGGCTCTAATTGTTTTTCAGGTTTAAGCTTGCTGACATTGTGATGTTCATCCACGTAAGATTGTTGAGGTTTTTCTGGTTTTTCTAAGTTCAATACTTCAACATGAAGAGGTGCGTTGGTCAATTCTACAAAATGTGATCGTAAACCTTTGACCATACTATTGAACATAGCTAGTTTGATGTCGTCTGGAACTGCTCGCCAATTCAAAGCCTGCAAAGCTGCATCTTGTTTACGATTAAATAGTTGAACGGATGCAGACTTACGAAGAAGTTGAGGACTGTTTTGTAAGGAAATTAGTTTCTCGTAATCGAGATGGGGAATGAGCTTCATTTTTTTAGACATCAAAGTCCTGCAAGATGTGTAATTGCGTTAGCTGCAAGTCCACCGAGTAGTGAGAGCGCTGGGGGAACCAGGAATGGTAAAAATCCACCCTTCTGAATCAAAAACTTTTTCTTCTTCTTCAATGAAGCTTTTTTTGCTAAGTTTCGAATGCTGAACCTATGACGTCTCAGCTTTTTTTTATGCTGATCACTCAATGGCACGTTTCCCTGTAGCGTATTTAGCGCCACTTCTGATAAAGCGTCGATGTTGTCCTTCGTAGCTTTCTTAATCAACTGTTTACGGCGAAATGCTTTAAATCTACACACGTCTCGAAGGAATGCTTTATTTCGAACGATGCGGTTAGTCATTTTGTTGCAAACTATTCTGGTAAGTATATATAATGGCTTTCGTTCGGAAGTATTCCCGACTGAATACGAAGATTGTCGTTGCAATTAGGGTGTAGATTTAGAAATAAGTAACTGTAAGGTTGCTTCGTTGCTTCTTCGTAAGCTGTAAGAATGGCACTAGGTTTTCTTGGATTTAACTGCCTACTTAGGTACATTACTTGCGACGGAAACGATGGTGTCTTACAAATCGTCATATAATGAGTATTCAAACGTATGTCTCTGGCATATTTTCCTTGGGGTAACAAGTTTTGTGAGAGAAATACAATAGAGATTGAACTGAAAAATAACAATTAAATGGAATGAGTCAACTTTATTACTCAATAATTTTTTGTTCATCGCATACCGATGATGAACTCCGCAAGTAAATAGCTCTTGGATTGCTTTGTTTTTTAGAGAATCCGTCATCTGATCATCAATTACCAATAAAGTGTTTTTTGCATTTACGACGTCTAAGTTTATTCCCTCAATGCACCTCACTCGAGAGTCCAAAGACCTCATAACGTCATACGCGTTCTGGTACACTTTGTAGAAAACAATGACGTCATCAATGCGAGGCTTCACCATTTCATCCAAATATGCAATTAATTTAGAAACGAACGTTGTTTTGCCTGACATAGTTCCTCCAGCAATGATGAATGTGAATGGATGAACTAACTGCGCATGATCGAATTCATATAAGTTTGACGACATCACTGTTTCTTTTTCCGACAATGTAGGGTCAGCGTTACTTGACCTTTATCAATCGCCAATTCTTCTCCAAATTCATCACACAATAAAATTGAAATGGTGTCGAACTCGTGCCGAGCTACAGGATGATAAAATGCACTTGAAAATGTTTGTGTTGTCGCCTGTCCCTCATTACCAATAAGATTCACCATACGAAGCAGCGGTACTAGTGAAGAGCCAACAATTTGCGGTTCTATAATGTCAGAATATATAAACATGTGGTATCTTCCTCCAAGAATGTCGGGACGAAATTTTGCCAAAAATGGCTTTGGAGATAATTCAAGCCAATCCCATGAACTAAATTCGGTTTGGTCTCCAAATCCCAAAATCTCAGAAAGGACTTCGCTCACCGTAATACAGTATCCACTTCCTATAGATATAGTAACACGAGCCTTTATAGTACTGTAGGACACGTTGCAAGGTATTTCCTGCGTCTGAAAACAATGATTCAAAGTTTGCACTAGGTGTTGGATATTTGTGTAATGTATCAGTGGTAGGAAAAATTCTCCTGCTTTTATTCCTTTGGGTGGTTTTGCGCTGAATTGCACTATGCTGTCGAGATCTTTGTTAAACGTTTTCAATGAACAAATGTATGTTAGTTCTGTAATTGCAATCTCGAATAAATCCGGTTCTAGCTTCACAGTATATGGCAACTTGATTTTGTAATTTGCAGCTCGGTTTTGTGGAAAGTATTTAGAGTCGTTGGACGGTAATGTAATGTAAAAAGCCATTTACTTAGAAGTTCACTTTACTGAGTTCTTGACTGTAGAATATTCCTGAAATAACTTCCCCGTTTAAATCCTTTATACGGTATGTAATAGGAATGGAATTGATGACTTCAGAGATTTCAAAAATTTCGTTGGTATATGTTGGCCAATAGCCCTTTTCAAAAATTCTTCTTGTTTTGTCTATACGTACTCGATCGAAAAGTTTTAAAGTTGTCTTGGGCTTCAACTGATAAAACATCTTTTTATATGACTCGAACCAAGCATCCATCTCGTTATACCAATCTATATCACGGGGAGCTAACTTTGTTCGAGAGTGTTCTTTCGAATTATATGTTTCTACAAGGAGCGGCAGGGCATCAATGTATCGCTTTTGTTTCGTCAATGTGAGATGTCGTGAGATCATCGTACATATGGTACGGTTGAACCTCTCAACTACGGATGAACCAAAGTCTGAATAATTATGGTACATGAGTATGCCTTGGGATTTGACCCATGTCCGAAATTCTCTTGACCAAAACTCAGTTCCCAAGTCACACTCCAATGTCACTGGACTCCCTCTTCCTGATTTTAATATCGAGGTAAAAGCCTCANAGGTCATGGAAAAAATTCTGGAGGAGTGTAATTCTAAGTTAGTTAAGCCGATTGAAGTTGATAATACTAGCTAAAAAGACAATAAATGATTTCTTCTTTCCAAATAACCAATTTTGTTTGTTCTCATTTTAGTTTTATGATTAATCACGCAGTTCAACAATGTAAACGTAACAGATAGTTGTTTTCAATCAATCTATCGTACTGTACACGGTTTTGTCTATGGATCTGACCGCGTTCTTCCCAGAACGTTAGCGCCGGCATTTTTGGCCCTTGGGTCAAAAATCCGCGTTAGATCACTACTCCCACTATTCTTTGATTTGTATTTCGGCAGAAATACAACATCGACTTTGCCAAATATAGTTTATGCCTGGTGACATAACCACTCTTCTGGAAAACCTTATGCGTCTGCCCTTATGGCGGTTGTAAGACTCCTGTGTCCTTAGGTACTCAAGAGCGTTGGATTCAGATATTTTACAAAGTTTGCTTAGCTGTCGCCTCCCACTTAAATAACCAGGTTGACCAATGCTTCTGTATGTAGAATCGGCTTCCATGTTTATTATTCAACAGAAACAACTACCCTTGACTTAGTTCTTCCAACAACACTAATTGTTCTAGAATTTGACAACACTGCACAAGTTCCTGCTCTTCAGAGTCTTGTTGCTGGTCTTCTACTAGATTATCTACATTAAAGTGTTCAGCAACGAACCTTCTAACAATGGTATCATTATGCTGTAAGTCTACGTCATCAAAACTCTTTAAAATTGTTTCGAATGACTCACCTCTTACCCTATGAAATAAATAGTAAATACAAAAATGACCGCAAGCGTTACTGCTTATTGCTTGGATCCTAATTTTATTCATTCTTATGATATTAGACTTAGAGAATAAAAATGATTCAAAAGTTGAATTATAAAATTCAATTGGCATAGCGCAGCTATCAAAAAACTCAACTTCTTTACTCCCGGAGGTCTTGAAAATACTAACCCAATGCATTCCCGGCTGTCTCGAATTTTCTGAATTTGCCACAAAAGCAAATTGTTTTGACGTGATGGACATCAACTTGTCAGAAGGAAGAACGGCTACTTTAAATGATGCTGGTATACTGTAGTTTAGCACAGCTTTTATCTCAGTGGTATTCATGATGAAATTAAAGACTGGCGATACTTATCAATTTCGAGAATACCTTGTTGCTCAAAAAATATGACACAGTGAATAGACTTTTCCAGCACTTTTCCGAATTGAACTTCAATCCTTAAGCTTCCTGACTTTTCCAAATACAATAGAGAATCGTTCCCAGTTGACTGTTGTATATCAAATGTGAAAAGAGCGTTGTTTTCTTTGTATTCGTCTCGACTGAATGATAGGCCAGCATCGTGACCAGCTATTCCAGTGCTCGTAAATAGTAGATAGTAAGGCAATAAACACTCATCGTTCGCGAAATCCAAAGTCATTGGTCGAATTGGCATTGATATGTTGTTGACAGAAACACAAATTGACTTGATGTTGAAATGGAAGAAACGAAATGGATTCAAATTAAAGTCACCATTGAAGGCAAGACAATCAACAAACCCGATGACGATTCTATTTGGTATTGTATTTACAAAAACGTTTTCTTCTAAAGCTGACGAATTCCCCTGGGACACTGTAAAATACTTAACCTCTGTATTTTTGAACGGATATTGCGCAATTTCTCCTTTTTCCAGCAATCTTTGATGAGCTAATATAATGCTTGGAAAGGGAAGCTGTTTTCGAATATAGTATGTTGCTGAAAGAAGTTTTATAATCCCTTGCTCATCTTTTGTTTTCGAAAAAAGGGCAAATGCATCAGGGGAACGAGTTAAACAAATTCTCATTGTGATGTCGTTTAGAATGTAGCGATGTTGGTTGGAGAGGTTAAATCTAAGCTTGTCAATTAACTCAACCGTTTTAGAGCCATCAATAAAATTCTTTCTTTTCAACCAGCCTGTATTTGCCTGGTCTGCTATTCCGCCGTTTGTGTCTTCATAATACAAAGCACATCCACCTTGAGAGGTCTTGTATTCCTTGCCATAACTAAGAAGGGTTTCGATATAGGCTCGGTATGAGTAACCATTATTGCTAGTTGAGACGAGCTTCTCGTTGAAATATAAGTCCAGCTGAGAGAATAGTGCATGTAAAAATAAGTTTGTAGTTCCTAGAGTTGATGTGTCACCAAGATTAACTCCATCTTTCTGCATGACTTTCAATTTAACTTTTATGAAACTGTCTCCCAGATCCAAGTAATGATTGCTATTTCCAGGAATTTTAAACTCAATTTTGTTTGATGAATCCTGAACATTAACCACAGGCTGATATTCCTCATACATACTGTAGTCACAAGTAGTATCAGTTGCTGGGATTGAAAACAGATCTACTTCTCCACGTAATGCAGGTTTTGATTTCGAATGAAGTAGTGACATTATTGAAATATGTCAAGCCTTGATCGCTTTGCACTATGTTTTTGTTTCTTCGGTGTGCTCTTCCTCTTCTTTGAACTTGCAGCCTTTGACCGAGGTCTATTTCGCTGTTCACCTCGTTTACTAACCTTTTTACGTTTTGTGTACGTCCTATTTTTTGTGACCCTTACTCCTCTTCCAGTTTGACCAACCGTAGTTTTCAAAAGATCAATACCAACGTTTTTCAAAAACCCAATCCCGTTTTCTTTCAGAGAACTCTTCACTGTACGACTACCTCCAGCAATGTCAGCAACTGTTTTGACGGCTGCTTGTCTTGCATGAGGCATTATTAACTTCACGAGAAGTGGTAAGGCATACTTAGCAAAACCACCCAGTACGGAACCTAGTCCCCCTCCTCGTTGACGAACCCCATGGAATACTGGAATTCCTTGTCCGATTTGATCTTTTAAAGTGTTGTAATAGTGTTCGTGGTGAAATATATACTTTTGACGCATGCTGAATAAGGAGTTTACAACTCCGACTCTAGATCTTGACTGACAAGTAATAATTTAGACTAGGACTTTATGTGACATAATTATCGCTCATTTTTTGAAATTTATTGTTGTTTTAAACTGCTTAATCAAGAAAACACATTTAGTAGTTAATAGGCTAGCGGGTGGGACTTAGTGAATAATGTCGCTGGATCGACCACCAGTCCCCCCACTATCCTATTAACTACTAAATGTGTTTTTTGTAATTACAATTTTCTATACATTTAGTATTATAGTGGCAAATATTTTTTCGATTTTATATACTAAAAAGAGTAGTTCGAGACACATCGACACAATTCACAGATTTAGTGAATAATAAAAATATTCGTGACATTTAAGGTGCAAAGGCTATATTTACATTTGAACCTAACATGAAAACAGTCAAAAGCTAAAAGCCGAAGACCTCCTTCATATGTACAAGAGCAGTGGGACAGAAAAGTGTCACGAATACGTACTTGTAGAAATGTTAGAAGAGCCAAAAAATTTTTTTGTCCTTATGATAAAAGTGACTCCAGGACCTTCTGCACATTTACCCCTGGGGTAATGTGAGATTACTGGTCTTGGGAATGGCTCTACCACCTCATCAGATGGGGTCTATGCTATTATCTCGATATGTCCTATTTTTCATAAAAATCAGTTTCAGATGAAGAATTTTTCGTTAATGTATAAACTTTTTGCTTCAATTTTATATATCTTTCAGATTTTCAAAAGGTTCATACTTAATCCAGCTTTACTCTTAACCCGCAGGTTTTGGGACACTCTTGCTAACCAAATGAATTCAACTGATACCATAGATGACATCCAAGATGACATCAAAAGCGGAAAATGTGTTTATTATCGCTGTGCTTTTGTCAGTCTTGGTCACGACGATCCAGAAATTATTGCTGTGCCTGATTGTCTAAGTAGTAGGTTCTTATTCTACGCATTTGTTCATGTTTATCAGATATATTTTTTTTCATAGTTGACTTGCCTAATAATAATAACCCAATAAGTTACTTACGTCGTGAACCTCGACACGATTTTACTAAATGGTATTGTGGTTTCTGTGAATCTGAAAATCATGCCAAATCTTTGTTGCAATCGGACCTTGACGTGAAAACTTTAGTTGAAAACTCTTTCAATCAAATCTGGAGAGAACATGTAATTTCCGAGCACCCTCCCCGCGTTGTCCAAGCTTGTGGATGACCGAAAGACAGGTGTAGGCTTAGGAGATGTTCATCGCTTTGTATGTTTGCCAACCTGTATTTGCGGAAAAACGTTCAAAACTGTAAGTTTTGTTTTCATCCTGATTATTTCGATATTATGCTTCGGAAATAAAATTTTAGTCATGCTGTTGTTGATTTCTAGATTGC
>JABASK010000424.1:0-15070 GCA_019776465.1 Rambutanura hunanensis | reverse complement strand
TTCCAGTACACTGGACAGTGACGCTCAGCTGTTGACCTCTGCCTCTACGGTGACACCTCTCAACAGAAATTCTTCGCCGACAAAAATTTTACCGTCATCTCCCTCAACAAGTCCTAGTTCTTCAGATGCGTTAATTGGATCCACAGCACAAAAGGTCGCCATGGTTACACCTCTTCCTTCCGGATCACCAGCGGTTGAAAGCAAGATCGATTTCATGGATAACATGCCAGGCGAAGATAGTTCTATGTTGTTCCAACGCCTCCCCCTCCCTTCTGGACCACTTCCGTTTGATGATGATGATGATGAAGAGAGTCATCACAATTCTACTAGGGAACGTGACGCTCTACAAGAAGAAGGAAGTCATCATCAACCGGTAAGTTGTCAATAGTGAAACAAAAGCTATTTTTTTTTGTTTTGAAATCGAAAGTAGTTCAATTTGGAACAAATTTGACAAATTTTCCAAATCCCACCATACATAGTAGGTCAAGGTGACTTGACCTCTAAAAGTGTAACACGTCTAACTAAGCAAAGTGATTAAAAAATTATGTTAAAATTTTTTCAAAATCTCAGAGCAAAATTATCGATTGCTTCAGTGGGTACAGGAATCTGGGAGTTAAAGGTTGATTTCAACAAAGTTCAATGACCTTCGTGTCCTTTTCAAATCGTCTGGACTGTTTTAATTTGAAATGACACGAAATTTGTTCTCACTTTCGTGACAAGATGGTTATGAGGGTGGGTAAATATGTGCGGGTAGGTTGGACACTCGGTAGTGTGACATTCCCGCTACATGCTAAATTCGGGGGGGGGGGCTAAACGGTGGTGGTAGAGCACAGGATTTACTGTTGTCAGAAATAGGATAAAAAATCCTTCTAATTTGATTACATGGTTCAAGGGAATTTGAATCATAGGGTTCCATCATCTGCGATCCCCTCGTAAAGATGACAATGGGTCCTAGACTTTTAAGTGGAGGGACATGTGGGACACGAACGACACGATGATCACAAGGTTCAGGGATCTTCTTAAATTCCCATTGTTTTCTTCCCATAAATGGTTAGTGGACGATGATGCCCCGTTAGGTAGACTCGCCAAATTTAAATTTGTCCCAAAACTTCCAGAACGAAATTTAAATTTTTGAAATTTGTCAGGTCGTTTTTATCGGTGGGCCAGGCTATGCCCCACCCAGCAACCTTCGACCTCGTCCACCTCTAGAAGCCGAAGTACCCTGGTCACGGCCCCCTTCGTCATCGGACGTCCTGTTGTCTAGCAGTGGCCTGTCGGGGACAGGGGGTGGCCCGGTAGCTCCCAGTTCCCGCTATCCCTTTCCATTACAAACCGCTTGGGATAGAAACTACAGGAATCCGTTTAACATGACACGAGTTCAACGTAAGTGAGAAACCTTAAAGGTCAAAGGTTATTTTAAAAAATACTGCTAATCTTGTTTCTTTTGTGTAGATATTGAAGCCGAGTGTCAGGATGACTTCATGAAACTTCGCGTGTCATTCAATGGTTCATTCCAGGGCTTAATTTACTCGTCAGGTGAGTCAACCCTTGACGTCTCAATTTGCCCCACTTATACTGTCTTTAAAAACTGGCGCCTTTTATTTGCTTCCTCAAAATTTAAAATGGTGCATACGAGGTAAGACAAGAATCAGGGCGAGGCGAATGAAAGAATAGTCAGTATAGTACCCCATGCAAAAAGCCCCATCCCAATACGTACTCGACCAATTAGCGCAATTCGGTATCGTTTTAATGTTCTGAGAACCAGAGCAAGGAGGGTAATTAAGGAACAAATTATAGGGTATATTTGGGCTACCCTCCGTGAAATAGGAATTCAACTGAAACTTCGTCATGGTAAAAACAAGTTATGTAACGAAGACTATCGAGCTAAAGTCCAAAACATTGTCCGGCTAGGACTCACTACTCCCGGGAAAGTGGGGATACGTTAAATCGATTACAAAAATTATGAAATTAGTTAAATTTGATACCTAATTTTTAAACTTGAATTTTCTAGGATTTGCTTATGACAACGACTGCGTTTATGTCAACGGTACTGGACGAGACTACTACGAATACTTGATACGACTCAACCGCTGCGGAACGCTTGGGGCCTCAAATCATGTCGAGGGAAGAAAAGAACCATCGGTATTTCACAAACAAAGTGAATTTCGAAAATTGATGTCGTTCGTGAAACCTTTCTTTTATAAATAAAATTTTATGTCTTTTTTAGAAAAATTTCATGTGGAACACTGTCACTGTCCAGTACAATCCAATGATTGAGGAAGAATGGGACGAACATTTCAAGGTCACCTGCGAGTATGGTTATGACTTCTGGAAAACTGTGACTTTCAAGCCGTTTGACGTTGAGTAAGTGTCCCAACGGGTCACCAAATGAAAGAGGTCAAAGGTTAAAACAAGTTTTTGTTCCATGCAGAGTTGCTACTGGGAATCCCGTGTTATTCACGTTAAGTCCACCAGAATGCTACATGGAAGTTCGCTACGGATTTGGAGCGACTGGTACCCGAGTGGGCGGACCGGTACGTCCTCAAATTTTAACCTGATTGATTCATACCTAAAACTAAACCTAAAATTTCTAGGTTCGAGTCGGTGACCCCTTGACCCTTATGATCTACATGCGAAGTCAGTTTTGACGGATTTGACCTGGTGGTAAACGACTGTTTTGCACACAATGGTGGGACAAAAAGAATCCAGTTGATTGATCACTACGGGTAAGATTTGAAAGAAATTAACGTATCCATCCGCTTGACCTTTTTACCCTTTCGTTTGACAGGTGTCCAGTAGATAGCAAGTTGATGAGCCCGTTCCGCGGAACGTGGTCACATACGACTGTATACGAGACTCAAGTTTACGCCTACCTCAAAACCTTTCGGTTTACCGGGTCACCGGCGCTCTATATTGAATGTGATGTACGCATGTGCCATGGTCAATGCCCGGTAAGTCACCTAGCAAAAGGGCAAAGGTTAAATAAACCTTAAATTATAAAATTTAGGAGTATAAACCAATTTTACCTTTCTTTTTAGAGTCAACCCTGTTACTGGCGTAATGTCAAGAACGTTCAGAAGCGATCAGTGAGCAGCGATGATCCAGAAAAAAATTCGACCATGTCAGAAAGTATTAATTTGTCGCAAGCCTTGACCGTCCTCCAAGACCAGGAGGACGCGACCGCTGCGACACAAACTGAGACTGCGGATAGCATTTGTCTCAAAACTAACATTTTTACTGCACTTTTTGGTAAGACTTTAAAATTTTCATTAAATTAAGACTTTGACAAAAAAATTGATCACATTTTTTTTATTAATTTGAACAGGGCTGGGCTCTCTTTTGCTAGCTACTCTAAGCATGTTTTCAATCATAGCCTGCTTTCGATTACGGAAAACAAAAGATTTGACAGAAGATAGTGCAAATATTATTCGATCCTTTTACCCCACACAGTTCAACTGGAACGGTGACCCCACAGTCCCACCTTCACAATTGGCACCACCGAGGACCCACATCCACGTCCTTAGTCAAATCCCGCGTTCCTTAACCGAGTGGGTCATTCCTCCGAACAAATTAAGTCAAATTTAATATCCCTTCTCCTTCCTTCATATGCTTTTGAAGGACTAGAAGAAGTTAGGTTATAAGTTAGGTTAACCTAACCTAATTTACCAAGACTTTTAAACATTTAAGGTTAACAAAGTACGACTTATACTTTAGGTTGAGGTTATTTTATCATTATAATTAATTAGTGATTTTAATTTTTGGTTAATAACATTTTTTTTTCCATTTGTTACGTAGTAAGGTAAAGGCTTAATTTACGGTGGTGGTGGGCACGGGGAAAAAGAGGTCAATGGGGGTCAAATACTTCATATGGGTATTATTAGATAAGTTAGTTTTAATCCAGTATCTCCTTAATTTTAAAATTGACATGAAAAGTTCGGTATTTTTTTAAGTTCCGTGAAAAATGCTTCAGTAGCAAATTCAATACCTGGAACAATTTTACTATTGGACGTTTAGGTTAGATTAGGTTAAGTATAGGTTTAGGTCTAGTAACATTTTTAGGTTTAGGTTAGGGTTTTACTTGAATGTAAAAGAAGTGAGAAATTCAATTCAATTGTGAATATGAAAATAAAACAAATGAATTTTACTAAAATCTGCTAAAAAAAGTTCTCTTTTATAAATTTGGCAAGTTATAAGACTTTTGTCACCTCATTTGCATATAGTGTCCAGAGTTTGCTTTTCTCCGGAGATTGTGGATTCTGGATTTCTGGGTACTAATTTACGGAACGTGATAAATACTAAAATCGGAGAAAATTTTATTGAAGATTTGGACGATACAAAAAAATTGATAAACAAAAGTTTTTTTTGCTACCAAAATTTTTTTTATTGAAGATTTGGATCAAAGTATATTCCGCAGTCCTCGGTGGGGATTCGGGGTGGGGATTTGGTGGTCAATCCCCGGGGAGAGCATAGCGATTCTGTGGTCGCGAGCAAAACGGCGCGAAGCGCCAAAGTCCGAAATACTAGTTATACAACAAATTAATTCAAGACGTATTAGGTTTTTGAAAAATAACTTGTCTATAGGTTAGTCTGATATTAGGTGGTCTGATCGTGGGTCATCGTTTTCTTCACTACCAGGTTTGGTGGATCGCATCTTCGTATCCCCGAATTCTAGTGTGTCACAGAAGTATTCGTTGCAATGAAATTATTATGTTGGGATATTAGGCCGGTAGGTGGCGAACGAGCAAAAATTAACTCAGGAAAGCAAAATGTGGTCTTATTTTTAACTACTACCACCGTCGAATTCGAATAACATTCTGGAAGTACAACTTCAAAAATGCTTAAAACGGCTTGTTCCAATTTTTTCGAAGACACGTTGTACAATTTCAATTAAGAAAATGTTAGGTTAAGTGGGGTTTTTTAATAAATGTTAAAACGTAGATTTTCTAGTTTCAAACAAATACAATGCAGTCAAAGTCAATCTAAAAAGGGATGTTTTATGGCGTCAGATGTCGGCATTCGGGACACTGGGCAAGAAAATAAACTTAATTTCGAAAAAAAAATTCGTGTTAGTTAACACATGTAAGAGTGTGAAAAGTACTTTTTTTTAATTTGCAAATTACAATTTGTTCAATTGTTAGGTTTAGTTAGATTTAGCTTTGAAATTAAACTTTAACTATCAAAACTTAACCATTCAACTTCTAATCACATGCAACTGCAACATGACAGTTTAGCTTGATTCTAATATATTTAACTTTTAGTTTCTTGCATATTATTCGCCTAAATTATTTGAATATGTTAAGAGTTTAATAAAATAATTCTAATTATTAACTTATTGTTTTACTTAGGCCAATTTTTATATGCAACATAATATTGTATAATCAAATTGTTAGCTATAAATATAATTTTTTGTGGCAATTCATAGTTGAACCTTTTCTGCCGATATCCGCAAGAATTCTTCTTTTTATTTCCATTCCTTTTTCGTGGGGTTGTTGGTTGGTGATAGCGTCGAGTAGAGGAAGTGGAAGGAAACTCTGTTTGCAGTTGAACAAACCGTCTTGTCCTGGAAGGTACTCGACTTTTTCGGATACCAGTCGAGTCGTCTGCTTCTCTTCATCGTCATCTTCTACAAGCATCTTTACCTCAATTACCTTATTTACTTTTTATACCGAAGATTCTGGAATTCAGTGTGCGTCGTCGAACTAAAAATTGTGTGTGGTAAAACTGGTAAGTACTAAAGGAACGTGCCCTCTCCTCCTCTCCAGCCTACTGATTTCAGCAGATCCAATCGGGACACTTCTAAGACAACGTCATTAGTGACAAACAGGTTACTGGTTACTACCTATTAGGCTAAAAGTTATAGTATTAATGTTTGTCATTGTCAGTTATTTATAATTGTTCTTAGTAATCGGCAATCCCGAGTTGACAAAAATGAGCCATTGTTGCTTAATGCGGATGACGTGTCTTTAACGCCTTTTATTTGATTTTCAGGTCAACTGCACATACAATCGTTCACAGTTACTTTACTGTTATTTAACAAATTGCAGCAACACGCTAAACGTGTTCGACGACTTCGCTGGAGTATTTTGTCTTCACGGATCAACATTCCGTAGACTGCGTCAAGTTCAGTGAGATATCTTCTTTCCCTATAAAAACTCACAAGACTAGAACTCACTCACGGACAAGAGCAGAGAGCCCTTTACAGAAAATTAACTTTGTGCTATTTGTGGAAAAGTGATTTGATCTGTTCTATGTTCATACGTCGACGGAACTCGGTGGGACGTTGGCAGTTGATTGTTTGACTTTCCTTCATATTTTTCTTTCCCGTCTCGATAAGGAGTGTATACAGACTTGTACGACCAAAAAAAATCTACCCAGCTGAATTTCCATCTCATAAATTCATCACCGGAACGAATTATCACCCTCGAAAAGTCACCATATAAGGTAAGCTCAACTTATATAACAATACACTACGAGGTATAGTGTATTCAGTATTCGATAGATTACTTCGAAGTAAGCGATCCTAACTTTTTTGGAAAAGGAAGGGAATGTCATTTGTTCGTTTCGTGAAACATGATTTATGGTCCCGAACTTTTGTTCCATTCCTATTCGTATTCAATGCTCCTAATTGTACATTATCAAAAATTCAACGATTGACTCTCCGCCCTCGATTGATCTGACAGGAAGGTAAATGAGAAAGTTTTGTTTTGTTCTTATAGCAGAAGTGCGTGTGTTGTAAATCGTGTGTCAATCTATTTTTCTAAATTCACATCCATCTTGTTCTCCTTCTAGACTGTATATTTAGGGTTTCAGGTTCTGGCCCATTAGGAATCAAACCCTACTTGGCTCAACCCATGGAAGAGGTTGACCCGGACAACGAGGCTATTTTCGGTACTGTTGGTTCTATTGCCACAGCTTAAGTCGTTTAAAAGACTTTAAACGAAAGTAAACTCGTAAATGCTTAACTAGTATCAAGTATCAGTTTTGGAAGTACGAGTGGAAGGAAAGAAATGGACTGTAGCAAATGGGTAACAGAAAATGTTTATTTTTCAAAAAAAAAAAGTTCCTCTCACAATTTTTTCCTGTAAAGTACTCTGACTCCTTCTTACGAAATGGGTTAGGTGACCTAATATTGACCTTTTGTCATTTATTCTAATACAGGCTTTCTCAGCTTCATGGAATTTTATGCCCGAGCATGTTTGACACAAAGGGAAGTTTCAATCTTAGGAATAATTTTGCTGACGTTATTGAAAAAATAGCACGTCCGTGCAGAAATTTAAAATTTTAAACGAGTAGCATTATCCGTGAGGAAGAATAGTAAGTTTGGCTAATTATTAGAAGCTGACAAGAGGCTATTCTTGCTTTTGACTGTAGAGAAGATTGAGTGTAAACATGAATAGAAAAGTTTATGTTTGAGTCAAGGTTCAAGAAGGAGAGATTAATGGTCTTTATGTCTTGAGCTGTCAAGTTGGTTACAATGCCGCCCGGCTGTGCGAGTTACAAGATGAACAAGTCTTAAGTTTTGTCTAAGAAGTTTAATGAACTTTTTCGATACATTTTCTTTAAAAAAAACGTAAACTTGGTTTGAATTTGGAATTGGAGAAATGACGGTAATTAATTACTTTGTCGTTTTCGTTTGATACAAAAAACGAAAGAGCATTGATTTTCTTCTACGATTGTTCATATAGCTTTCAAGGTTTCGTAGGACATGCTCTCTCCTCAAATTACAAAGTAAGAGGCAGTAAACGTGTTTAATGTTTCCTTTGTTTTATACAAAAAATTTAAAAAGTCACACTTTTTTTGGAAAGGTGTTGTTTTTTAAATTTGAATTAAGAAAGATTTTTTTTTGAGGTGTGTTGTTAATTGGATTTCAATTTCTAGGGAATTTGGGATAATAATGATCTGCGACTAGTCGTAATTGAAAAGGGACTTTGGGTTTCGTCATCGTCTACACTTCAACTGCGACGGCCCAACTTTTCTATTTATAAAGTTTTTTTCGACTGTGGAAGGACCGTTGGAGAAAAGGAAATGTTTGATTGGTGGAAGAGGAGAATGAAAATTGGAAAAAAGAAACTAGGGAATTGTGATTACTTTCGGTAGGAAAGCTAAGAAATTTTGTTCTATTTCGTTCGCAGGGGTGGGGATGGGGAGGATACTTGCCTGAAGTGGATATACGAAGTAGTTTTTAAATTATACGAAGATTTGTTTAAGTTTGTTTAGCAATTTTGATTTTCGAAACTTCTCCAAAAGTTTCCAGAAGAGGGGTTGAAGTGGGACCGAATTAGGTCACGGACTGGAGTAAAAGGCCTTGAGCCCTTGAGGTATCGGACTTGATTTGTGAATTATTCATTAAGCCAATGCTAATATTTTGGAAAGAGGATTTGAATTTTTATAAAAGTTTTGGTGTAAAGGGATTGATAGGAAATGAAGATACTCCCTGGAGGAGGAGAGGAAGAAGTCTAGAATTTTAAACTTTTTGGCAAGGTCAGGTTTCAAAGTAGATTTTTGTGTAAATTCTCCGATTTTGGCCCATGGCGAGCACGTAAGAGGAGGCGGAGCCCAATTTTTTTTCCATTTCTATGAACTTAATTGAGCCTAATTGATTTTTAAGGAGCAATTTGTCGACAGAACCAAGGCACCCTGCTGCTAGAACAAGAAGAATATAACCGTGGGAATTTTCCTGGATTGGTAGATGTTTGGAGAAAGTCGAAATGGATTTTTTTTTCTCGAAAGACTAATGTTCCTAGTCAGTGTCAGAAACAGACGTTATTTTTTCCTAGGGAAAAAAATTATGTGAGACGTACACATTGATTTAAGGAACTTAATTTGATTATGTTTCTCATCTTCGTCTGTTCTTTTTTTCGATCACCAGAGTACCCACGGTCCTCGTCCGTGAATAACGGGACCGCCTTCTTGGGCCGGCCTGCTCTTCCGTGACATGCTTTTTCTATTCGAATGTTTCTGATTTCATTAATTTTTCTAGAAAAAGACGATACAAGAGTAAAGCGTTGTTGAGTCAGCTGTGATTACAATCTTCATTTGGTGTGGGTTAAGAACATACTGGGAAAATTGAAATGATTACGTTTCATTTTAAAAATTGGTGGGGCGTGGGTCGTGGGACTGGTTTTCTTGAAAGGGTTGACAGGAGAAGAACGTAATGTCTGGGATTTTCATGAGCTTTTGAAAATATTCTGTTGAAAAAACTTTTTGTGACATTTTGTTTAAGTTTTTTTTGAGGAGGGATCAAGTGGAGGAAGAAGGGAAGGTTATGTAGTGACATGACAGGAATCCATTAGGGAATCCAAGATTTGTCTTTCATGTCATTAATTATTTGACCAACATCAACTTCTTGCCAATGTTTCTTCGCTGGGTTAATTTTGTGGTGGGAAATGACTCTAAAACGAAATTTATTCTTGAGAGAATTTACATAAAGGACTTGAGAGAAATTTGGCATTTACAAAAAAAAAAAAACGGGATACTTTTCGTTTTAACTTTTTTTTTAAATTAAATGAGAAAGTTGTATTTTTTGCTATTTTTCTGAACAAATTTGTGGTACAAGCTGAAAAGTTTTTTGTTTAATTTTCGCAACAAGTTTGGCAATAAGTCTGAAAGAGATTTGAAAGAAAAGAAGAAAAGATCTGCACGTAATTGAGAGAGAAAGAATTCGAGGTTTACCTTTCTTCTTCAGAAGGGATTTTTTTTCAAGTTTCAAAAAAAAGTAAGAGAGAGCTAAAATGTCAAGGGAGTTTTTTTATGTTGTTTACGACTGCACTGGGACATTAGGACATATGAGAAGAAATGGATGTCTTTTACGTTAGAATTTGCTCGAGGAGAAAGTCTTTCGAACATTTCTTTTGATTTTTTCCGTTTTTTCTTTTGTTAGTTTTCACGGAAGGATAAAGGAATTTTGGAAGGAAAAGCTCCAGGAATTTCTTTTTTTTTTGAAATAAAAAGAATAAAGTAAAAAAAAGTTCCTCCGGTATATTTTGAAAGCCCAATTTTGTATCTGTACCATTGGACATTATTGATAACTGAGGTTTTTGGGTACTAACATATGCTGATAAGGCAGGAAGGGCTTTAGAGAAAATGAAGGGAAAGTAATGGTGCTGGTGGTGAAAGGAGGATTAAGGTTAATGGAAGATTTATGTTTTTTTTTTGCCTAAATCTGATGATTTGCTACAAATTTGTATATTTTCACAAAATATATGATTTTCTTGATATTTATCTTTTAGTAAAAGTTTTTCAGTTTTTTTTTTTGTAAATGAAAAGGAAATTTGTTTGATGAGAGGTAAAGTAGAGGAGGTTCCTGGAGGGGTTCAATTTCCGTCTGTAGAAAGTAGGCCAAACGGATGAAGATCTTTGTAAAGTGAAAGGAAATGGAAGAGAAAGTAGTAGGGGTGGTGGACTTTGGACTTTGAAATTTTTTATTTTTACGGAAACCAGATGTTTTCACCAAATTTTCACTTTCACATCCTATTAGGCCGGAACCACTTTACAAAATTTGGCTTCCTCTTGAATTTGAAGAGGACTTTTTGCAATATGGTTCAAAACTGATGAGATGACCCATGTGGTAGCTGTGTGGAAATATTTTTTTTTGGCACCTTGTATTTTTTTAGAAGGTGCCTCCTCTTTTCTGTGTGATGAAGGGACATAAATTTGTGTACGTGTTACGTGAGGCGAATCGAAGTCTTCATTTTCTCATCAAGGAAAACATGTTTCCTGCAAATTAAGTCCCACACGCCCTCATCTTCAGAAGATCTTCACATAAGTTTTAAGTCTCTATTAGCAAAAAGACCTTAATTAAGAAACGGGGCTAGGGAAGAGAAATTCTCGTTAAGTTTTTGAGAAAAGTAAGGATTAGCTTGGTTGGAAAAAAAAATTGGAAATTTTTGGAAAGTCGTTACTTTAATTTTAAAAATATGGAAAATGGATTTTAGTGAAGGTGTAGCGGGAGAAGGGGGGGGGCTAGGGTAGTTTACTAGATTTTTAGAAACTTTTTGTGACTTTTTTTAGATTGATGTGCTGTCTGTGTTTGCGTCCCGGATGTTTGTAAATGTTGTGTCGTTTGTTATTGTGGGGTGTTGGATAGAAGCCATTAGGGTAATGAAATGGAGCTCCGGTCCTTTGACTTTAATGAACCGGTAAATGTATTTGGGAGTGATCAATAATGGAAAGGAAATTGTTCGCTTTTCCTTTGTATTAACATGACTTAACTTGAGGCCAAGATACTTTTCTTTCCTTTTAAAGGTTATTGAGCCGTTCTAGAAAAAAGTGAACTTTTTTGTCAGGCATCGCGTGTTTGGAAAGTAAAGTGTAGGTGTAAGTTTATGGAATTAAAAGTATAACCGAATTTATAACCGTTTGACGTAGATTTGTTAAATTGTTGTATTTTCTATATACTTGGAAAGTAGACAGAAATGTGGTCCGCTGGAAGGTAAGTTTTATGACGGTTTTTGAGTCATTAGGAGTGTGAAACTGAAAGAAAGTGTTGGATAATGATTTTTTTCGGTTTTTTTTTTGGCAAGGAACTAACTTTTGTATTTTAGCATTTGAAGCAGGAAGCAGCAGGAGATGGTCGGTGATCAGTTGAAAGAAAGGGAAAACATGGGGAAGGAAGAAATGGAGGAATGAAAGTGGAAAAATAAACATTTTTCAAAGAACGTGGTTTTTTTTTCTTCGTCTATTATCATCAAAAGAAAAGTGAAGTACTTTGCGCGCATTGCTAAGGAGAAATAGGAGGAAAGTCGAGAAGGGAAGCCAAGAAAACAAAGGAAATGGGAAGAAGAAAGTCGAAAAAAACTATTTTTATTATTATCCGCTTCTTCCTACTTCTATTTATCATATCAAAAAGCGAAGAGGAAAAGTTTTGGAAATTGCGTAGGAAAATGTTGGGAATTTGGGAATTTTTGTTTTTTTTATGGGTGGGGTTTAACAAAATATTTGTTCGCGTATTTCCTTGCTTCCAGGTTTCTTTTGAAAGGTTAGGAAAATTTGTTTTTTTTTAAATAATGAAGTTTTGCTGAGTTTGGGTAAGTACTTATTTTAGGTTAGGATGGGTTAGGAGAGAGTTAGGTTGGGTTAGGGAATTTCAGGCGTTAAATTTATTTGTAAGCTGAAATCTTAACGGCGGTCCATGTGGATAAGGAAATTAAATACAGGGAGATTAGAATCTGGGGGAGGTTCCTTATATTGTGGGAAATAATGGGACGCTTTTGGTAACAACGGTTTATAAGATTGAACAAACTTTTGCAATTTTAAAAGGCTTCGGAGAGAAAGATTCTTGCTGGAAATGACGGGCCTTTTATTCGTAAGTTTTCCTCCTAACAAAACTTATGGTCAAGGTAATAATTTTGAAAAGTTGGAAGATATTAGAACAAGCACGTGTCTAGAAATTTTAGAATTTAGAGGCTGATTTTCTTGCAATCGAATTGAATAGTAGAGGAAGTCCTGGGGGAAATTGAAAAGCGAAAGGTCGTGTCAAAGTCAAAAATGTCCCCATGTTCATTTTTGTGTTACAAGATTTTGAACTTGTTTTTTTTCGCGTGTCGGCAAGTCTAGGTGGAAGAAAATGTCAAGGAATTTTATCCTCTTCAGTGGTAGCATGTAGAAGGAGAAAGTGAGATTCGTTGACGACAAAGCAAAAATGTCACTTAGGATGTCGCCTTTAGTTTTGCTAAGTTTTTTTTGGTGATACATAGTTTAATTTAACGACAGAGATAAAGTTTCACCTTACTTTCTTCCTTGTCTTATTCAAATTACGTTGACACATCCGATAAAACAGGGCTGGCATTTCCCTTGGAGCTGGGTTATTTAGGTTTCGGATGTATTTTTGAGCTTGTCATTGTCCAGTGTCCAAGATTAATTTATTCATTCAATCCAATTTGTTCATTTTTGAGGTCAATGACCTAAAGCATTTTGTTTTAATTTTTGCTAATATCGTAAGCCCCGAAACCCCGGGTACCCGGAGGGGTACATCCCCACTGCCCATGGGTGAAAGGAGTAAATTCACGGTTAGTGTTCTGGGTTCTTTTAGATTTTGTTGATTCAAATGCAAATTACAAAGAAATGAGCTTTTTGGCTTGGTTTACGTTGTCTAAGAAGAAAACCAGAAAAAAGTGAATTTCCATTTGTACGGAAGGAAATATCCGGTTTTTCACATTCGGGGTATTTTCTGGGTTTTTGTCCGGGGGGAGGGGGGGTTGATGTTTTGTAATTTATTTTTAGTATGGTTTCATCAATCTCCTTTTGCCTTTTTTTTTGTTGGAGAAAAGTAAAAGGGGATTTTATTCGGAGGCTGACTAAACCACCTCGGAGACTTGTTTTGTTGTCTAGGAAGAGAAATTTTGCAGGGTAAAACCTGTATGTGTGTCTGTTTTCCCTTGAGACTTTCTCTAGTTTTTGGCCTCAAAGTTTTAACAACGGGTCGTAAAATGTATCAAAATACGCCAATTTGGAACCGGGCTACTACCAAAGTCCGGGGGTTTTATGCCTTAATTTCAATGTAACAAGTTTTCGTCCGTGTGTGTCATATATAAATCCTAGTCATTTGTCAGCCTCAGGCTTTTCCGAACCTTCGATTTGATTTACTACAAAAAGTTTTTACTAGTTGGGTTGAATTCGCACAGGAAGGACGGGAAGTCAACAGTTTTTTTTTGCGAATTGTCGTTAGTTTATTTGAGATACTATTTTCTAATATGTAGGAAAGTGACATAAAAAACCTCAACGACGGTGACATGGAATTTACGGGTGGACACAATTACGGTTTTCTGGACAGAGAATGATGGATTTGCTTTGAGTTTTTCGCTTTTTTTTTCTTGGACGTGTATATAAGGGACAACGGAGCGGAGCACTGAATGAGGAAAAAAGAAAGTTACGCATTTACGCACAGGAAAAGCGTTTTACTTTTTTTACGATAAAAAAATTCTTTTTTTTTCTTTCTACTTTTTTGTTTGTTCAGTTGATCCAATTATTCTTCTCATGTCTTTAGTTTCATTAGAAGAATGGAGACAGAGACGTAGCTAGGCGTAATTGGGCTAATATGTTACGCTCTAACGTATCCATTCTTCCTTACGTATTTCGTCTCATTAGATTTAAAATGAGAGTCATTTAACTTTTTTTTTTGGTTGAGCAACGCAATGTGGAGGGGGAAGATTGTAGGATTTTTACGGTGTTTTTTTCTTCTGGGTGGGGGTTACGAATTTATGGAGAACGTGCATTAAATTAACAAAGTGAACGGGCATTTGTCTAGGATTTTTTTAAATGAGAAAAGTTGGTTCCTATCCTACTACTCCTCCTCCTCTGTAATAAACTAGAGTGGGTTTTTAGGTTTTTTTGATGATTTTTTTTTCTTAAAAAAATGAAAAAAAAATAACAACTTAATATTGTCGAAATTTGCGGAGAGTAAAAGATGTGTAGGCAGAATTGTCAACAATTGAAATTGTGATTTGTAATTGACATTTTGTGAGTGACGAAAGTGACATGGTGGTATAATAATTCAAAACCTGCTCCAGAATTTTGATTTGAATGATTTTAAGTGGTTTAAATTAGAGATGGACGTCAGCTGTTTAGAATCTCAAACGTTAGTAGAATTTTTAGGGAGTTTTGGTGATTTTTCAAAAAGTTGGATCGAATGCTCTTCATAGTGTATGAAAGTGCGGCAGTTTATAATCTTATCCTTCGATAGAAAGTAAGTACGGGATTGTTGCACAAAGACCTAGTTTTTTTTAAACAAATAGAGATACGTTTTAAACAAGTTTTAAATTTGGTTTAGGAGTAGTGCTCCTAGTAACTAGGAGATATGTGACTGTTGAGTTGACGTGAATATGGGCATACTGGGAAATCAACTTGCCTTAACTTTCTCTTTTCCTTACTTGTTTTCTAAGGTTTTCTAAAGGATTTTAACCAATTCTTTTTAACTATTAGAACTCAGACGTATTAGAAAAGGAGGCTCGTGTAAAAGCCCGCAAGCCCACAAAAGCACGATGCTAAATTTAGAATAACGAAATTATCATGGTTTCCGTTTTGAAAATTGAGTAAGTTGTTATTTTAGTACATGTACATTTTGGCTTAAGGA
>JABASK010000423.1:0-15080 GCA_019776465.1 Rambutanura hunanensis | reverse complement strand
TCGTTCTTATAAATAGGCCGTGATCAACTCCACCGTGACACCTTCAATGACATTTACCAAAACGAGTCAAAAGTTTGGTCAATGGTCAGACGTGAGAGCGAATACAGTCTATGGGTTAGGGTTTCCATCTGAAGCCGAACTGAACAAATTCATTGAGCAGTTTGCCAGTGTCAAGGAAGCGACAAAAGGAAAAGGAGGTGGGACTACTAACGGTAGTAGTGGAGCAGGAAGTGGCACCACAGCAAATATACCCATCCCTCCTCCAGAATCTGGATCATATGGAAAAGAAGATGTGAATTCAAATGAACCCAATGCTAATTCCTTATCTAAAGCCCCTTCCTCGAACATTGGAAGTAGTCATGGACGGAGTCAAAGTCTCTCCGCTGTTTCTCCAGGCCCACCTGCAACAACGGAGAGTCCTAAACATCTCCAGAAACAAAATTCTGATCTCTTCAAAGGACCCCTCAAATATGACACGTCAGAATCTGGACTTAAATATGAGAACGAACGATTAAGACTTGCTCTCTCACAAAGGTAATACCCTATCAATAATTCATTCGTTTTACCAGGAATCAAAAAAAAACATTTGACATTAATTTGATCCCAAACAAATTCTGAAACTTTTGTTTTATTCTCGTTGACAGTTGTGCCAATGCCAAAAAATTGGGAAGTCGAGCTTGCTACTTTGACTACCAACAACAATCGACTTACTGCAGCTCTAACAGAAAGTAAGGCAAATGTAGATCAATGGCAGAGGCAACTCAGGTAGGTGAAAAAAAATGAATATGAAACATCGATTCTTGAAAATGGACATTGGCAATTTCATACGATTAGTTTCACATACAGAATTCTCTTTCTATATTACGTTACGTTGCATTTGATTTGTGCAGTGCCTATAAAGAAGAGAATCAGCGACTGAAGCAAAGAGCACTAGAAGCAGAAGCTGCAAGTGGAAGCGCCGATGCGGCACAAGAGTTACGGAAGGAATTGGCTCTGATGCGTGAAAAAGTCGAATCTGCGCAAGGCATGTTGGGAATGAAGGAAGAAGAACTCCGAGCACTTCGAGAACGGGCGCCTGAACTTCAAATAGAAGCGTCGAAGGACGCGTCATTTGTAAGCAAATCATTTATTATCATTTATACGCGGATGATATACAAGAAAAAGTAGAAATGTAAAACTTTCTTGGTGTTACTGCATCACAAGCATGTAGCTCTATAACTTCGCATTAGGTTAGATTTATTTGGTTAACTTAACCTAACTCCTAATTTGCACTTTTTGGTTTCATTAGGAAGTCGAGAGTGTGCGCGGAGCTCTTGCCAGTGCCGAAGCACAGTTGGAAGCCGCCATGGGAGCCCAGGATTCTCAACGTCGTGTTCTTGAAGCCCTCAATTCTCAATTGGCTGACAAAATTCAAGAATTGCTGGCAATCCATCGGGAAATTAATGTAGCTCTTCAGACATAATTGACCAGCCAAGAAAATCTACACTCCATGCCCTCTTCTCATTGTCATTCCGGGTAAGCACTCGTTCTTGCACTACATGTCAACTAGGCATTGACGTGTTCTTAAAAGAGAAGGTCAAGAGGGCAGTTTTACCAGTAGTAACGTAAATTTAAAACTCTGAGGAGATTTGTACCGGATTATTGCAATTGTCGTCACTTTTGCTATGACTTCCACTTTCTCTACTTTGTCAATGCCATTGGGTTGTGCAAGTTACGACTAGTAATTTAAATAATTCTTAGTTTAATTAAATGTAAAAAAAAAAGCAAACTTGATTCCAGAGATTACTTGTGACTGGGTTTGTTACATTTGACACGAGTATGTAAAGGAAAGGTTAAGTATAACTTAATTAGTAGTCTTACCTTAACGACGGTTGTGTTTAAAAAGTCGAAAAGATTTTAGCCGAGTGATATTTAAGAGTCTCTCCTCGTCTATCAAAGTTTCTGTCGAGGACTTGTAGTTCTTGGTAGTCCAGGATACCCCCTAACCAAATTCCAGCTAATCTCAATTTTAAATACCCGCCATAATATTGTGCAAACAAATTATCACAAATCTCTAAAATTGCACTTTGAATCTTTGTGAAAAGTGCAATAGTTGTAAATTTTAGGAAAGTGATTCCTAAGTTTTATGAGACTTTTTTTTAAGTTTCGACCTAAAAGTGTCAATTCTCTAGCATTCCCCCAAATGCTAAGGTTACTTTACGTTGGGTTAGATTACGTGGTATAGTGGTAATCCCCTGAACAATTTAAGTTTTTTGTAAATTAGAAAATTAGTTTGCAAACTTTTTCTATTCAAATTGAGTTCAAATTCATAGCCATTCCAGAGAACCTTCAAATTCCATGTTTATTAATTTATTTAACTTTTGTTTTTTTAGTATGATCGTAGTTTCTTGTGAAAAATACTCATAAACCACCAAAGCAGCAGTCGTCATTCCGAAGTTACTATAAATGATAAGATACCGTTGAATAAAAGAAAAACATTGATAGTTATTAGTTACGAGTTATTTTTAGTCACGAAAAGTTGAAGGTATATTGATTATAAAGGTAACTACTTCCTAACTTAACAGTTACGTGTACCTAAATAGAAATCTAGAAATCTAGAAAGTAGAACGTAGCAGGGCCGTTTTAAAAGTAAGACTTTTTATTATGACTGTAATTTTTTCGTTTTTTTTTTCATTTTGAATGAATTCATAGTAGAGAATGACTAAAATTTGGTAATAGATTTTTTGTAAGACTGGATTTTTACGTAAAGGGCAAATTACTGAAGAAATCGATGAGGATTGGTCAATTTTGGAGGTTGAGGTGGGTATAACCTGGGGTTGAGTGTTTAGTTTTTGGGAAAGTGCGTATTTAAGGCGGCTTTTGGTGGGACTGTGGTGGGTAAATTTTAATTTTTAGATGGTGGGGGTGGAAGTCCTAAATTTTTGGATAGCCCAGTAGAAGGAGAGGGTGTAGGCACACTCTTGGAATGTGGCATGGCCGATGACAGAGCTGCTGATTCTGGACGCAGAAGGTTACCACCTAATGGTCCACGACCAAGGGCTTTACTCATGGCATCTGGTAGCCCTTCTAAAGCTTCACTTAGTCCTACCAATTTTTCTTCGATGGTTGACAAACGATCTTCTAAATGATCTTGACGACCAGACAAATCTGATACGATTTCATAAACAGTATTTTGGGTCTAGAGAAAGAAAAAGCAACGAAAGTTACCCTGGTTCTGGGAAATAATCTTCTGGAGAGGGGTGACTACGTTACCTTGGCCATGTCCGTAATCGTATTGGCATTGTCCATCAATTTCCGTTGGTCCATCTTTACTTTGCGCAATCTACAAAAAAGTTATTAGTAAAATATTATAAATTTGATACGAATTTTTTTT
Organism: Rambutanura hunanensis; assembly: GCA_019776465.1. Taxonomy (NCBI): domain Eukaryota; kingdom Metazoa; phylum Arthropoda; class Collembola; order Poduromorpha; family Neanuridae; genus Rambutanura; species Rambutanura hunanensis. Next base: position 11,707 of record JABASK010000423.1, on the reverse strand, counting down.
TTTTTTTTGTTTAAGAAAAAATGGATTAAAAAAAAACTTAATTAATTATTTTCTTTTACTTACGCGTAAATAGCGAGTAAGGAACTTTCGTTGATGAGCCCTGACACGCGAAGGATTGACACGTTTTACCAATTTGGTATGTTTGTAAATGAGCCAAGTTTCACGTAGTACATTTGCTGCAGAATTTTTTAGCTATATATAAAAAAAATTCGTTAATTATGAAAATAAGCATTAATTATTCAAGTTTACTTTAACGGACTTCCAATTTCTTAGTTTGTACATTTCGTGCAAAAATTCTGCACATTTCGTGAACAATTTTTTATTTTATGAATTGGAAAACCGCTTTAAAGTCGCTGACTTTTCTCTCCAGTTGTTTTTGTGTGATGAGCACATGCACTCGTATTTCTGCCTCGTGCATTGTCAATTTCTGGATAATCACGGCAACTAAGACGGCCATAGTTCCGTTACCCTAGAAACAGTACACTAACTCACTATCTCAGTTACGCTATTACATAGTCCAGTCTGGTTGACCTCTCAACTTCGTGTGGGTCAAAGGTCAAAGGAAGTGGTAAGAAAAGTAAAGTTAGAGAGTTAAAATGGAGAAAAGAGTCAGTGACAGGATGACACGAAGACTACAGGTTACCCGCTTGGTCAATTGTGTGTCCATCATGAAATTGTGGACATGCTTTTCTGCACGGCTAAGCTCCATCTTCCGAGAAACGACTGCTACGAGCAGAGCCGTACAACCAGCACCCTGTTTAAAGGTCAAAGGTTAACAGAGGAAGGAGGGCTTTAAGAAGTTAAGTATTATTGGTGGGATTTGAATCGAGGGAGTGAGACAATAGTGTAGAGAGGGACGGGGTTACCATGGAGATAAAGTTTTACCATAAGGCCAGTAAGCGTGGCAATACCCCTGCCGCAGCAAGTGGACGGAACAACGTCTCCATAGCCAACTGACAGAAACTGAAAGAGGTCAGGGGTCAGGCTAACACGTGTCAAGTTATATCTCTCTTTGTCAAGTCAAACTTACTGTTACTGCAGTCACCCAGAGCCAATCTACTTGCACGTGCTCCGTGTCATGGTACCTGTATATAGGGTTTAGTATTTACGAAAATTGTACTCAGTTGACCTGTGACCTCTCATCTCCTCGCTCGTTGCAGTAGCATAAGGGGTCAGAGCCTTTTCTCACATTTAAATTTCAATGGATACGTATAAAGTTGACAAGACGTGTGGACGTGAATAGACAAAGTGGGACAAGAATCTTATCAAAGTTAGACCATTTTTTGGCCCTTCAACTTTTTTTGCAATTCGGGGAATTATGAGACAAAATGAAATCCGTGACCAAAGTATAACTCACTCCCTTGATTCAAATTTCGGGGGAATTGATGGGAATTTAACAACTTACCATCATTCCGCAAGTGATGCAAATTCCCCTGCCGCAGTAAGTATTGGGAACGATGTCGCCATAACCTGAATTACAGCCACCCGTCAACAACTTATTTATTACAAGTTCACAGCCATGATTGACAGATGTGAGCCAAAACAAAATTATTATTATTATTTTTTTTTTGCAAAAAATAAAACAAAATACGTTTAAGTTTAATTTTTAATTAATTTTTGAAAACAAATGCCCATATCTGTCACGTAACTCAATTGGCTCTAAATTGATTCAAAACCTACCTATGCACAAAAACGTCACTGCCACCAAATACAAGCTACAAAAGATAAAAACTCATTCAGAATTTGCGGTGACTTAACATTTTAAATTTTTTTTAAAAAAAAAAATATAAACTAAATTTTACAAGCGTACGGTATATTTTGTTATTTTTTTTTTTAAATTCTTTTTAGTTTTGACAGAATAAAATCTTTCCAAAAAGTAGGAAATTTGGAGAAAAAAAAAACATTTTTTTTTAAAAAGATGATTTTCTTGCGTTTTTTGAAAATGACGCACGTCAAAGTGCGATACATTTCTACAAATTTTTTATCTCATTACCTATTTAAGAGATTTGCATGGTTTTCCTCATCGTGGTGCCTTGAGTAAAAGAAAAACGAGTGACGGAAGTTAATTTTTTAATAAAAAAAAAAACTTTACAAACTTAACTTTTTAAAAAAAAACTGAAAGCCTTCAAGTTTTTCAACTTAAAATTCTATCGAGCTTGCGCACAAACGTTGATGGGTAACGGGATGAGAAAGGGAGACATGAGCAAATACACAACTGTAGAATTCAACTGAAGATAAGAGAAATAGACCAAAAGCATACGACACCTGAGAGCGGGTCAAAAGGGGAGATAAGGTTAAGGTTAGTTAGGTTATACTAACCTAACCATTTACTAACTCATTGGCCTACTGCTGCTTAACAAAAGTGGTCAACGGCCCCTAATTCGAGAGAAGGAAAGGGCTCTGACCCCAAAGCTTTTCTGTAAAAGACACGAGGAGTCATAAAGCATTGTGGGTAAAGGATAATGTTGGGGTTAAAGGTCAAGCAGACACGGATGCAAATGCTATAATTTAACATTGACTAAAACATCAAAAATGTAACACAAAAATTAACTCAAATTTGAAAACTATACCTTTCACATTGTCGAAGTGTCCAAGATGCTATCATCCAAAGAGAAACCATAAAAACTAATAAAACTGTTCCTGGACAAATTGTCATAAGCGTCTTCAATACGAATCTGCAAGAAACACCGGTAATTTTCTCTTTACTTTTAAAACATTTTTAATAGAAAACTTTTTTAGTATTTTTTTTTTAATTTTTTTTTTTGCATTATTTACCTTGTGTTAAAATTGATCCGGTTTAGGGCACCAATTGACCTCGAAGATGCGTCAGTGAAAAGCTTCGAATGAAGAAGCATCACTCGACAAATGAGGTAAAGACGCAAGAACATTGGTAGACTCAGAGCCACATCAATCGGCACCTCCTATTGGATAAAATTAAAGACGTTGTCATGGAAACCATGAGTATCTTCTCAAAAAATAATAACCATCAATCATAAGTTTTCATAAGTTTACCTTAGTAATGGGCATCGGGTGAAGGGTATTGGCCAACTTGGTAGTCCATGTAAAGTAGTATCGACCAGGAATTGGATGAACAGCACAGATGATCAGTTCTAGGCCATATTTGCGACATTCGTTGCCACGTCATGGCAATTCGCCAGTCATCTGCACAGTTGTCGATCATAAACAGCTAGAGGGAGAAAACGTCACAGTTATTTTTAGCATTATTGCGAAATATACCCCCATTTCATTTTTGCTTAAAATCAGGGGGGGTGAATTTTTTGGGGTACTTTCATAACATCCAAGAACGGTTACCAAGGCGATAGAAACTACGACAAAAATTTGCACAAGAGCTACAAGTGAGGGGGGGGGGAGGGGTGAATGGGCTTCGGTTGTTAAGTTGGCATGAGGCCACTTAAGACAAAACCCCCATTAAGCACACTCTTGTAAATAAACAAAAAAGTCAATGGAAAAATCTTGTACTCAAGAGTCAAAACGCTTTACAACATGAACCAAAAATACTGCTTTTTTTAATAAAAAAAAAACTACAAGGGTTTTCATTAAAACAGAAGAACAAACTTGTCTATTTTTTTTACATCTACTCTCAGAAACTATTGAAGTGACTTTCTCTAGCTTTCGGTAGCTATACCTTAGGTAATTATAGCTCAAAAACAAAAACTTGCAAATTCCATATTAACATTTTAATGTAAAAAAAAAGTTTTAATTTGCTAAAAAAAAAAACACTCACTTGAACTTCAAGAGCATGATATGCAACAATGAGTCCCACAAGAATTAAAGTCGACACTGAAATTAAGGTCTTGATCGCTGTAGAGTAGAAAGACGTCTAGAAATAAACAAAACATTAATCAAACTTAACCATTAATTGATCAAAGCTCAAACTTTTTATTTATATAAACTAATATTTTGTAAAAGTTAAAATTTTTATTTATAAAAGGTATGTTTTTGCAAAAATTTATAACTCCTTATAATGGATAAGATTTTATTCAGAATGTACGAATATAGGTTAATTCAAAATTGACCCACTGTCAGTCAACATTGATCCTTTTTTTTTCATAGAAAAAAAAATCCTCCTGACCTCCATTTTGACCTTGATCCGCCCTTCAAATGTTCTCGTTTGAATAAATCATTGAGTGGATTTTGGCTCGAAAAACCCATTCCCACTTTAATTTAATAAGAGAGGACACACATCCAAGGGAATATAGTATTTAGCTTAAGAGCTCTATTCCAGGGAACTCAACTTGAAAATTGGCAAGTTTAAGCCAAAATTAACTAGTATTGGCTTTAGTTATATTAGGTTAGTTGGCAAAAAATATATTCTCTGTAGTCACCGGGTAGTGGGCAGTGACTACAATTTACGGTTGGGTTGATTGTGAAAGTCACAGTTACTCAATAATTCATTTGCACACATTCACTTTCTTTTTCCTTTTCTTTTTTTGACTATGACTCACTTTACCGAGAAAAGTCAACCAAGTGAAGAACTTTAGGCTGTCGAGGCTTTTTTTTCATTAAGTACGAGGTTATTATCTGAACTGACATACTACTCTATCGAACCAGATGGCAAAAATGTCAACATCTGCTTGAGGTTCTGTTGGCAGAAAAATTGCCAAAAAAAAATTTTTTTTTTTGTAAATTTGCAAAACCTTACAACCTGTCACAACAGAAATGATGCAACGACAAAAAAATTAGCTGTCGGTTAAATAATTGGGCCAGGTCAATTTAGCTGTAGAAGTCAAAGGCATTGTCGTTGATATTTCAATGAGTTGCTTCATTTTTCGAAGAGGGGGTATCGGAAATCGGGATTTGAGTATAAAGGTCTGAGCATGTAAATGGACTTGATTGACGGACAAGAGAAATTTTAGCTCAAAAAGAAAACATCAATTTTTCAATTAAGTTTTTTGTTCGACTCATTCAAGGAGTAGGTCAAACTGAAAGTTTATGACAGGGCTAAAATTAGACATTAGTATAATAGCTACTACTACCTACGATATGATATATTATGATATACATCTATTTTATACAATATTATTCAATATTATAAGAAAGTTGCCGATTTTTTGCTTACGGTTTGTTTTTTACGACTTACTAACCAAAATTTAGGTAGAGTACACTCAATTTTTACCGCCAAATTTTGACAAAATAGACACATTTCGTTAAAAAAAATTTTTGTTTTTGCTAACTTACTTTTTCGTAGACGTGTGCCGAAGAGAGTTCATTTTCAAGTACCATGAGCCCAATACCAATCATGCCCATGACCAAGGCATAATCCGAAATTCGTTTACGTTTCTCAAATAATGCTTTCCTTCGTCCAAGTCGATATCCAACATTCGGCTTATGTTTTCCTCCAAGGCCCATACCCAGACCAAGATGAGCACTTGACTTTCGTTTTTCATCAGTATACTTGGGATACTCAGCAGTGACCCCAACAAGGGCAGCATCTTCTTCCCCACGACCTTTGTCCCCACCCATCAGACTCCCCGTACTCCCCGGGATTGAGAGCGTGGAGAGAAGTGGGACTGGGACTGGATTACGTAGCTGTAAATTTAAAACACGACTAACACTTACAGTTTCTTCATTGAAGAAGGGTCAAAAGGTCAATCCCACTTTGGTAGGTGACGAAAGCGTGTGAACTAGTTAGAGTACCATGCTCATGCACCAAACATGAAATAGCTTCACAAATTAAAAAAAAAAGAAATCTTTCAAATTTTTTTTGGGTTTAAACGAAATCAAACTTTTCTCGTGGTTTAGAGGCAAAAAAGTGAATTAAGCTCTCTAAAAATGCGCGACCTTCCTTCTCTTTTGGAATGGAAAGAACACAAAGGGAGGTAACAGTTCTAAAAAGTCATAGAATTTCGAAAGACACTAGCGCATGCGCACATTTTTTGGGTTGAAAAAAAATATTGCAAGGTTTTCTTGACGAAAGTGAGTTGTAGAAGGAAGTGAAAGTGTTCTGTGGTGCATTTGGCCTATAAACTACCACAAAAGTTCACTTAACCACTTCTGGCGCTTAAATTTAACTTGTATTCGGCACAACTCGCTCATTCAAATTCATTCACTAAAAAGTTTTGCACGATTCAAAAGTTTATTATAACGAATCTTGCTCTTTTAACAAAATTTTCAAGCAAAAGAGTTCATCTCGTGGACTTACAATTAAAACGAGCGTAATAGGCTATTAAGTGAACTTTTACGGTAACATTCTCTCAGAGTGAAAGGAAAGTTTGAAGAAGAAAAGACCAAACCGTTTTAATATGTGGTGGATTCGGGTAGAAACGATTTTGAACGTCTTCTCCTCCGCCACCGCCCGATGGCTCCGTCGTGTAAGCTCTCCGAAATCGGGCTCTCCGAACTCCTGCTGAACTTCCACCAGCCAAAGTTAACGGATTAAGAAGCAAAGTGTGCTAGAGACAGAAGAGAGAAAGAAGGGCCAAAGAAAATAAGAGACACAAAATAGAAGAAGGCCACGACATACGACGGGTTACGACGTTTACTACAAAATTTCTTCATGCTTCTCAAAAACTCTACTAGAGGGCGACACTTATACCGAATCACATTAACAAATGACTCACAATAAACTCAAAAATTACTCATTTTGAACATCTTCAATTTAGAAAAATTTGAAAATAATGATAATAAAATAAAAACATTCTTCCGTAAAATTTAAAAAAAAAATTAACCAAACCACTTTCGGGTTTAAGCAACTAAACGTCGCTCATTGACCAACGCTCAATTGAACTTTGAAGTAAATTATCAAAAAACGATAAAAAAAAAAACTACCTCAAATTTTTTTCTCTAAAAGTTCAAAATTGGATGAAATTTTTTTTTTTTTGGCGAAAACCCTAGCGTGAGCAAACCCATAAAACGCCCACGCGCTTTCTTAATTCCCACACGTTCTCCTAATTCTCACCTTTTACGAGCCTCTATATATTTTACGCTTGAAAAAAAAACGGTCGTCATGGTTACCACCTTACCAACACATCACAGCCTCCACCTCTGAAATTGGCAAAAGTTATACAATAGAAAGGTGAAGTGGCGCGGGCGAAAGTTACACGGTAAAGTACTTTCTATCNTTTACGCTTGAAAAAAAAACGGTCGTCATGGTTACCACCTTACCAACACATCACAGCCTCCACCTCTGAAATTGGCAAAAGTTATACAATAGAAAGGTGAAGTGGCGCGGGCGAAAGTTACACGGTAAAGTACTTTCTATCTGCTCCACTCTAACGTTTGTTTAGCCAATCCATCAGCGTTCAAAAGAAACAGCAAATGTTTTCTTTCACATAACATAGAAAGTAAAAGCTTTTTTTTTAAAAAGAAAAGTAGTAAAAGTTTCAGTACTTTTGAACATTTATAGGTTGGGGTAAAATGAGACAACAAAGACCTATCCTCTTCTAGTATACTTTCTTCCACGAGCCATCGTATTCCCCAAAGACCGCGAATTACTGAATCTGTTACCTACTACTAGTACAGCGTTAACATCTAACGCCAAAAAAAACTAGATGCTTTCTAGTAATATTTTGAGTTTAATGAAATTACCCACCCTTTTCCCTTGTTTGTTGTTAATGGTTTCGTAGAGTAATTGGATTGTGAACTCACGCAGAAGAACGTAAGTGGGAAATGGGAAATAAGAGAACTCGGCACGACAGCAAATTCCTCGAATTTAGAATTGATGCAAATTTGGAAAGAATAGAGAAAGAAAGAATTAAACATTTAGGGGAAAAAAACGCATTAGACTCGGCCGAGCGCTTTCTTTTTTTTCCCACCTAAATAATTTCTCATTTCCCATTTCCCACTTTTCCACTTGGCGAAGCGTAGTTTTCAACCTGAATAAAATGGGGCGGGGGGAGGGGTTAAGTGAGATTGGATAAAAGTGTGATTAATCAAAGAAGAAGACATTAATTAAATTCAACACTCATTCCACATAATGAACACACACGGCGAAGAAGGAGCCAATCAAAAATCAGAGATACCGAAATGAAGAGAATTTAGAGCAAGAGACGATGGAGAGAGAATTGGTTGGTTGCCAGGGGCAACACGTTAAGTTTAGAAGCTTTTTATTGTTATTTGAAACTGCAGGTAAGTTTTTTTATTTGGAAAAGTGTGCACGTGCCAAATGGGGGGGGGGGAGGGGGAGAAGAGGTGGACTGAGAAATCGTCCAGAATGATGTATTCGCCTCGTTTGAAAATGCATTAGTGGGAAATTGAGTTTTAGAAATTTCAACCCGCCGTGTCCTTTCGTTTCTCAAATTTCAACGTGTTTTTTTTTCCATAATATTCGGAACGTTTGAAATTTACTAAAAGTGTAGAGCACGAGCACTTAAGCCTCGATTAGAAATCCATAAGTTATGTGATGCTAATCATAAATTTTGATCAAATTTTGTTATCAACTTCAATTAAGAGCACTCAAATAATCATAAAAGTGGTGCGTCTTTTACTAAAAACGTTAGAAGTGTTTAGCCAAAGAAGATCTTGACATATTGCAAATTTTGATAATAAAGTTGAAATTTAAAAATATAAATTTGGAAAACCTTCTTTTCTTCAAAATCCGCAAACATTTTTGTCGAGTGGAAAAGGAACGCTAAAAAAATTGTTAAAGAAAAATCTGTTGTTCTCTTAAAGTTTAGCCTCGTTTTTTGGTTTCCATGGTAACCGGTAACCTAGCAACCAACTTCGTCTCCATCGCTCTTTCTCTGTCGTTTTTAGTCATTTATTAAAAAAAATTATTAAAAAAAAGTAAAAGTAAGTAAAAAAGTATAGAACCTGCTTGAATTGACGAATGGCTCCGTTGATCCTCAGTGAGTCGGCAGCAATCCCAGCGATTCCTTCGCTTGGTTCTTTCAACTGGCGCAAAGAAGTTGAGCTTTAAAAAGAAATAAAACAATTCAATCTCATCCATATGCAAATCAAATTCACTGCAAATCAAACAAAACCACCGTAGACTATAAACTACCCGGGTAACTTTATTCAAGACCCTTCCTCCCGCATTTGTAATTTAAAAAAAAAATGTCGAATCTTTTCTCGCTAAGTGCTTGAATTTTACTTTTTTTCTCTAAATTCACCCAAAAACTTTAGGTACTATGGTTTGTCGACCGAATTACTTGTCGAGGTAGTTGCTTCAGTCCTTTCTCATTTTTTAGATAAAAAAAGCTTCAATTTGTCATGTCACTTTTTCTCTTGCTTGAAAAACTTTTTGAAGATGACAATTTACCGAAACACGCCCTTTTCATGTCCATGTTTTTTCCGCAAGTCTAATTTTTTGCTAATCAATAATTGATTCATTCGGTACCAAATTCGAACGGAACGAACCTTATTTGTATCGATTTTTCGAAGCGTATACGTAAAAAAGTAAAGATCTCCAATGATTTTATTGATTTACGGTTTTTTCTTTCAATTTTTTATCCATTCCTTCAAATCAAACGTCACGCTCTCCCCCCCCCTTAGCCCCTCCCCCTGTACCTGTGAGTCTGACAGTAGATACATGTCGTCTCAGGCTGAGAGTGTTGTCTCCTAATGGCCACATCTCTGTTAGTCATTGACATGGATTGAGTTGGAGGTGTCTCTGTCAAATGTACCGAACGGATACTATCTTTTGAAGCATGTCGTGACAGCGTGTCACCACCACCACAGTATTGCGTCACACTCTCGCATCTCGAGCAATGATGATGATGACGTCGAGTACCACTACTACTCGACACTGCAGGAGTAAGGTATCGATGTCTCCTACACGATGAACAAAATCCGTCGTGTCCACTTGGTACACTAGATGGTCCTTGATTTGGTCCTAAAGGATGTGTGTCTGTGCGCATGCGTGAATGAATTTCTAATTCTGGTACTGATCGACTTGAGTCTGAACTACGTTGTGGTACCATGACTACGGTATCTTGTTCTTCATCTGTAGAAATCATGATCGGTGGTTCGTCGACTGACATCTGATGCTCCCTAGGGACAAAAAATCAACAAATTTACTACCCGCAACCCTTTTCTCTTTCATCTTAAAAAAATATTTGATAGATGAAGGGAAAAAGTTGTAGGAATTTGATGGGAAACACGAATCTGTAGAAGCAAATGTGTCAACACAAAAGTGTAAACAACACAGAACACTCAAACGACTACAACGATGTTAATTTTAGAGGAAAGCAATTGTGTCAGTATACAGTTGTGCTAATACAAGGCATACATTTTGTTAAGGCGGTAAATTATCAAATACAATTATGTACATTACCACAGGTGCTTGTTTGACAGTAACAGGAACAATTTTATTGTTGATTAGCATATTTAGGTAAAGATTTTTGTGTTGCTTATAAAAAAAACACTATTGTGTAAATTTTTTTTTGCATAAAATAACTAAACTGTAGAGTTGCACCTGAAAATTTTACTATAACACAAATGTCTTCACAGATAATGTGATAATTTAAAAAAAATTAGAAAAAAAATTTGTGCAATGACTACCATTGAATTTAATGTAACCTCAAGAATATTAGGCTAAACTCTATTGAATTTAAGTCAAAACTGTCAAATGTTCTACATTTTTTGAGTCTACACATTTGTCTCAACACTTTTGAGATCGATTGCAGTTCTAACTACCAAAGGTACTTGAGAAGGCACACTTCTCCAGGGCGTCGAGTCACTTTCACGGAATACAGAAACTTAAGACCCGGCAAATGAATCTTATCAAATTTTACCAAATTCGAGTCAAGTTTCAACTGAAGATAAACAACAAAAGCGCTATAGTTTTTACTCTACTTTTCATAAACGTTCTGTTATATGTTCTCAATTTAAATTCAAATTTTACAAGGTCTGTGCTTAATTTAAAGACAAATGTTGTTACTATTTAGAAATTTCAGCTTTGTTCTATTTTTTTTTAGTGTTACTTTTCACCGACTTGTTTAAACTGTGGAAAATGTTTGGACAGTGGGCGAAAACTCAAGTTACTTTATTCTTTCAGTTGGGTGAATTCTTTAAAAAATTTATACTTCCTCATCCGAGAGAAGCCAAAGTTCGTTTTTGGTAAATTATAAATTCATTTTAAAAATTAAATTTCAGTCTTCACGTTTGTAGCTTCTTTTTTTTTTGCTCGTAGCATCCAAGGCGCAAATACCAATGAAAGCCGATACTGCGGAATGACATTGGATTTAAATAAAACTACGTAATGAAGTCCTTCAAAAAAATTTTTGTTAGACAAATGACTGTTACTTAAAGAATATCGATTTACACTTGAAAAGTTTTAAATTTACAAACTTATTAATAAAAAAACAGACATTTTCTATATCTCAAACTGCTTTCTTGTTCCTTTGGTTCTAAAATTCTAGAAATTTCAAAAAAACTTACTATCATTTCTTAGTTTTCAGTTTCATTTTAGCAGTTCAATATGCTAAGCACGTGACTCTCTTTAGTACAAGTTTGTTTACACAAATTGTAAACTTTTACCACTCTGTATATATTTGTCTTCTTACACAAAAGCAAAGAAACAGAATCAATATAAGTAAATTATGTCACGCTAACATTGTCAAGTAAAAACAACCTAAGACTCTTAGTTTCTCCTACCTGTGACACCGGTATGCTAGGTATCTTGAAACAGAGTATCGTGACACTAATCGTTTCAAAAGTATATCCAACTGGGACCATATTACCCGAGTGATTTTGGTCAAGTGAAAAAATTCAATTAGAAAATACCTTTCTCCTTCCGGAAAAATAA
>JABASK010000422.1:0-15115 GCA_019776465.1 Rambutanura hunanensis | reverse complement strand
TCAACATTAAGGCAAAAGAAACCTGGAACGGAAACCTAAAGAAATTTGTAGCGTCAAAATTCTAATCGCTGCGCTGCTGGAGTGAGGTTTCGTACCATTGTACAAAAAGATGTAAATTTACAGAGTGACTACAATTGCCATTCCAACTCTGTGCGGTAAAACCTTTGGCGTTGGCGTCAAGCGAAACTGTAATAAGGAAGAGTTACAACTTTTTTTGCTTAATAGTCATCCTCCGCAAATTTGACTACCAAATTGGCAACTCCAATTCCTATTTACAAAGTCGAAATTGCTTAGGTGAATAACAGCCTCGTTTTAACAGGTCATTAGACAAAGGCTTTGGACTTTTAGTGGGATGTTTGGTGGACAATAAAGTGCCGATACCTGCCGCGACACCCCTACCGAGAATTTTGCATACGACTTGGATGAGAAAGAGAAAGCAAACACTTACGTTTGGCATTTGACCGAATTCCAAAGTTTTCCAAGGACTCAAGAACAGGAAAACTTGGCAAGACTCAATTTTAAAGTTTGTAAATTGACAACCATTTTAATTATTGTCCCTGTCAGTTATCGCTCTCTTGAGGTAACGCAAGATAGGAAACCATCTAATCGTATATTGTTTTTGCCCGAGTCCTCTTCGTCAATAACTTTAAACAAAAGTCAACCATTAATTTCTAGTCTCTAAACCTCAAGCCAAAGCAGAATTGGTTCTTCACTCTCTAACGTTGGCCATGTTTTGGATGGACATGACTCTCCACGTCTGACGACACAGAAGACAGGTCAGCCGACATCAAAGGTCTCGGTACGAGCAACTGAATTAATTGAAATGGCTTCGGTATCTCCTACGAAAAGGTATACAAAATTTATCACGAGTATGCTTCACCATAACCAATAACTTATACCGATAAGTTAATACTAGTTAACCGAACATTAGCTAGTTTAACGAATGGCTAGATTTCAAATAATGACAATTAAAATATTAAACGCATATGTTCTATTATTTTTTTAAAAAGTGAACTAACAAAGCTGTCAGAAGAGAGTTTGACACGACAACCGGAAGAAGTCTTTGACATCATTTGCAAACTTGGCGAAGGTTCCTATGGAAGTGTATTCAAGGTAAATATCATCTATATCCTATATGCCTATTATTCATTCCTATATATTACTGCAAAAGTGCAAAATGTTAAACTATGCTGTTTTTTCAAGGCCCTTCACAAAGAGTCAGGCCAAGTCCTTGCAATCAAGCAAGTGCCAGTAGATACAGATCTACAGGAAATCATCAAAGAGATTTCTATCATGCAACAGTGTGACAGTCCCTATGTAGTTAAGTACTACGGATCCTATTTCAAAAATACAGACCTCTGGGTATGCTCGGACTTCCTGAATTATACAATGATATCTAACTAATTAGTACTTTTGCTTCATATCAAAAAATTAAATTAGAAATTCACAATTCTCATAAATTAATAGAATGAAATCCATTGGTTTTCAATACATTGAAAACACAGGATCTTATTCAATGTCGGTTGCTTAATTGTGAATCTCTAATATAATCTCTTCGTATAAAATAACTGTATAACTGCTAGTATATTACAATACGGAACAAAAATTATTTTAGTGGAATGAGACAAAATTGAACGCCGAGAAACCAATTGTCTCCCTTGATTACGAATAGGAACGAATTTTACGTCTAAACAAAAAACCAAGTCGCTCCAAAAGTTTCATTTTCCTATTTGTTTTCACGAAAATTCGTTTAGATTCGTTAAAGTCATCTCAAAGCTACTACAAGTTGTCTAGAACTAATCGGTTTGTGCTGAGACATTCCACTAAAACATTTTGTGCGTTCTTTACTTTTCCATGCGTTGAAGTTTCTTTTTGCCAAATAGATTGTGATGGAGTTTTGTGGTGCGGGTTCAGTATCTGACATTATGCGACTTAGAAAGAAGACTTTAACTGAGGATGAGATTGCAACGGTTCTGACAGACACCCTAAAAGGCCTAGAATATCTTCACACTCGCAAAAAGATTCATAGAGATATTAAGGCAGGCAATATTCTCCTCAATAGTGAAGGCCATGCGAAATTAGCAGATTTTGGCGTTGCTGGCCAACTTACGGTAAGAGGGAACTTATCACTTACCGTCTTGTACTTGTTATATTTAAGAAGCGTCACCGCTAGTATTTGTTTGCCGACAGGACACAATGGCCAAACGTAACACCGTCATTGGGTACGTTCTCTCAACTTTTTTTTTATGTTACTCCAAAGAAAATTTGAACTGCCAACATTAGAAGTTTACAGCATGAATTTCTAGGAGCCTGATTTCATTCTAAACTTTTTAGCACTCCTTTCTGGATGGCACCTGAAGTCATTCAAGAAATCGGCTACGACTGTGTGGCAGATATCTGGAGTCTAGGAATCACGGCTTTAGAAATGGCGGAAGGTCGCCCTCCATATGGTGATATTCATCCTATGCGAGTAATATTCATGATACCCTCCAAACCTCCGCCTACCTTTAGAAATATTGACCTCTGGACGACAGAATTCATCGATTTTGTTCAACGCTGCCTCATCAAGGTGCTAAACCATATATTCAACATAAACTTGACTAAGGTGTCATATATTAAGACGAAAGTACTTGGTGTATTTCAGAATCCGGATAAAAGAGCCACGGCAGGGCAACTTCTTTCACATGATTTTATAAAAGTCTCTAAACCACCATCTCTTCTTCTTCCTATGATACATGAAGCGAGAGAAATGAGGGAGAATCTTCATAGTAACATCTGCCCTACTAGGTTACCGCCTCCTACGCATGAACACTTTCAGGTTCAACATAATGTTATGACTATCGAATTCATTTCCAATAGTCCGCAGTACATTTTATTAATTTCTTATTCAATGTTTCAGGAGTCGAGTGAAGGTACAATGAAAGCCGTAGATGACGGTACACTGCTGCCTGGAATGCTTGAGAACGACGATGGGACGATGATTCGGTCGATGGGCACTGGAAAACTAGACAATACGCTAGTATCTAATCTGGGCACAATGGTAGTCTACTTGGATTCGGAAGATGATTCCACTATGAAACGTGAGTGGGAACTAACGCAAATCAGCAGATGAACTTACTGTTTGAATTAAGACCCCAGTCTGCAACCCAGCCCCAAAAAAATTAGTCAAAAAAATGTTTTTTACCAAAAATTTATTGAAGATTTGGATGATACAAAAAAATTGTCAAAAAAATTTTTTTTCCAAAAATTTTTTTTTTAAATTTTTTTTTCCAAATTTTTTTATTTATTGAAGATTTGGATGAAACAAAAAACTTGGTCTAGAGCAAATTTTTTAACCGAAAATTTTTTTTGGACCAAAAAATTTTTTGAACCAAAAATTTTTTTCTTATTGAAGATTTGGATGATGTAAAAAAAACTTTGTCTAGAAAAAAAATTTTGGACCAAAAAATTTTTTTGACAAAAATTTTTTTATTGAAGATTTGCATGATACAAAAAACTTGGTCTAGAAAAAAATTTTTGGACGGAAAATTTTTTTTTGGACAAAAAATTTTTTATTGAAGCTTTGGATGATACAAAAACTTTCCCACAAAAAATGTTTTTATTGAAGAGTTGGAAGATACAAAAGCCTGGTCAAAAAAAAAATTTTTTTTTCATGATGCAAAAAACTTTCCCACAATTTTTTTTTACCAAAAATTTGGTTGACCAAGTTCTTTTCTAAGTTTTTGTCTCTCGTAACGCCCCATCTTAAAATAAGAATTCAGTTGCAATAAGGCCGCAGTTGTGGCACGGCCCCTGAAGTCTTAATTCAAACGATACGGTTAAGTGGTAATTTAATTTGTACTCTGCCTTGTGTATGAAGGGCACGACACCGCTGAAATGGACTTGGGCAAGAAGTCCTACAGACCCTACTTCATGGATCACTTCGAGAAAAAAGAAGGAATTACATCTTATGGCCAGGGCGGTGGATTGGAGCCAAACGGTAACCAGTCTCCCAACTCGAATCAATACGCCAACTCGTCCCCTTCTAGTACGTCCTAGTATCCAATCATTAACTCGCAACATATACTTCCCGCTTTCCAAACTATACATGATATTTTAATAACTAAGTGTCATATATCCAGTAAATTTTTTTTATGTTCTACTAGATATGCGAGGAAATTCCACACTTCCGCCAGTTCATCTTCCGCCACCATTAATTTTAGATACCCAAGCGACAGGGAATTCTAAACATCAGCTCATTGATCAAACGAAACAGATGACTGCAGAAGAGCAGCGGGAGTTTTCTCATCGACTGCAGCGACAACTGAGTCAAATAAGTGGAATGGGAGCGTCATCGGCCTTGTTGGGTTATCGGGGAGGTGACCGATCTGCGTTACATAATGGTCCACCAAATCCTCTTGTTGATCTGAGACACTCCAAACCAGAAGTGAACCTTGAAGCAGCCTTCAACGCCAAGCACTCTAAGACTTTCATCGACAACATGGACTTTGAATTTGTAAGTTGTCATATGCTATTATTTCTATACGTGTAATGTCATAACAGCGTGCGACCCGTTTGGTAATATGTAGCTCAAATTCTTGAGTCTTGATGACTTGGAGTGTCGCATACGTAACCTGGATAGTGAAATGGAGAAGGAAATTGAGGAGTTACGAGTAAGGTACCAGGCCAAGCGACAGCCAATCATGGATGCCATGGACTGCAAAAGAAAACGACAACAGAATTTCTGAGGTCACCGGTGTGATGAGCTCAATCCGAAACTTCCGTGAGAAGTTGCCATAAGCAGTGCCCACCCCTTTTTTAGACTCCCTCCATAAATGTAACTTTCATAAACCCCCGTCACCTCTCAACTGGAATTGACTTATACCTATTGAGAACTTATTGAAGACTAAAATTGTCATTAGTTCTTCCGTTTTAAAGTCTGACGAAGAGAAATAAAGTACGTTGTGAAAATTTTTGAATGACCAACTTGTCCATGACATTGATCGTATGAAGCGCCATAAAGTTACGATCTAATGAAGGAGTCGTACTATCTTACGGTTTTCGGTACAGAAAGCACGGACACGAATTCTCTACCTCCAGACGACTACTAACGAGAATTTGCAACTTTTAGCAAAAGGTAAACTCAAAAGGGTCAACTATTCGAACAAAATGGTCAAGGGTTCGTTCCCAAGCGAAAGGTTGTTCTCAACCGTTCGCTTGAAAACAATGGTAACCCTTCTTGAAACTGAATGGCGTGACTAGTTATGGAAGGTATTATTTCGAAAACTTTCATTTCGAATGCAATGATTTCGAAAAATTCACTTCGAATTTAGCCTAACCTAAACGTAAATTCGAAGTAAAAATTTTCGAAATCATTGGCATTCGAACTGAATGTTTTCGAAATAATGACCGGACACGGTTATGGAAAAGTGTTAGATCAAATTTTTTTAAATTTTAAACTTCAGTTACTAGTTAATTTCATGTATTTTGAACTTTAATTAAGTTATGTTTAATTAGTGTGTGTGTTGTGAGCAAAAAGCACACGGAAAAAGCTAGAGTAAAGGAAAGTTTGAATTGCACTTTCTTTTTTTCAAACTTCCGCTTTCGTTTTTCTGAGTCTTGAATTTGGATTGGCATTTAAAATAGTGTCCGAGACGGGGGTCATCAAATGAAAAATGTGACATTTGTCACAATCAGGATCCGAGCGTAAGTGGGAACGAACCGGTTTTTTGGTGTTTTACTAAAATATCCGAAGATCTGGTACTTGGCATTCCAAGTTTAATAAATATTAGAAAATTAATGGGGGATGAGTGACTTTAATTTTGGATATATTTATTCAATATTAAAAAATTTGAAGAAAAAAAAGAGATTTTTTTTGTTTAGAAAAGTTTTCTCAGAAAGTTACTAAGAAAACTGGCTTGGTAATTCCTAACTAAGGTACATCAATTACTTTTAATTAAGGCCCATGTACTCAACATTCCTTGTTACAAGACACTCGACGAAAGTGCAACTGTACCAATTTTTGCATAAAATTTCCCGTACAGTAAAAAGTAAACCTTGTAAGATAAACACGAATTTTTTTTTTGTTCTGATTATATTTTTACTAAATTGTCTGTAGCATTATCAAAGTCAAGATTAAATAGTACAAAAGTCTCAAAAGTTTAGTTTCTATGTAAAAAATCCTCATTTTCGTTATCTTTGCACTTAAGATTACTTACTAACTAGTTAGGTTACTAATGTCCAAAGAATATTTGAAGGTATTTTATCGGCAAAGCGACGAGGTAGCCGTGACTAGGCAGGAGGAAGTCGCTTCCGAAGAAATAAAGTCGTGATTCGAGAACGGGTGAGTCAAAGGCACTTTCGGTATGGCTTCACCTGGATTTCTCAATCACAGAATTTAAGAGAGATGAAACATTACACAAATGAACAGTGGACCAGGACAGGACATCAACGGCACCACCGTGTCACTTCCAATTTACAATTTATGTCCGTTCCTCACTGGGCTGTCGCCTTCTTACACTTTCAGTTTCGATCTGAAGGAATCACAAAGTTACCGTGCTTCCCGGGAAATTCCTTTTTCTAGAACTTTCTCCCGGGATGAGTCGGTAATTCACAACGAAGAAACGCTACGGGATTTTTAACTTATTACAGCTCACAGTTTTACTATTGTTTCACATTTCAGGATTGTTGCCAACTGGATATCGCATCTAAAAGTTCTTCCTCGTCACCGCTGGTCACCTCGTCGTACGGTTCGTAGTCACCGAACTCACTGGAGTCATTTGAAGTTCCTCTAGGAATTGAAGCCGATGGAAATAGCCGTTTATCAGCCGGGTTACCTAGTGAACCCTGATACGGTAATGATTCTTCGGTGCCTTCGTATGACCCTTCAAAATCCATCATGGTCTCAAACACTAACTTACTCTCTCCTAGTTGACCTTGTCCATCGGCCGCTGCACGTGACCTATCCAAAGCTATTTGAAGCCTACGAATGTATTCGACTGCACAACGGAGCGTTTCAACTTTTGACATTTTTTTTGCACGGTGTTCAGGTGGGATGTGTTGCTTGAGTGAGGCAAAGCCATTGTTCACCTGAAGAAATAAAGTCAGACAGTTTAACTTTGGACATAAATGTAACTCAAACTGATATAAATTTTATTGATTACTAACCTGTTTAACCCGATTTCGTTCACGAGCATTTCTCCGTGCCACAGTAGCGGGTTGATGCTTGTTATGAGGAAATGAAGGAAAAGTAATTTTTCGTTTGAACTGGTTAAACGTCTTTGACTTATTTCGTGGTTGATCTCCGTCAATTGGTGCATCATTTTCTGAAGTATTTGATAAGCTAGAATAATTTGATGGTGAAGTAACAGGAGTTGCTCGAGATTCGTGGGATTCGGTGGGGCCTGCCATGAAGATACGTGACTTCGTACGAGGAGACAAGGTTGGCTGAACTTCCATGTTGTCAGACTCGAAGCTAGGACCTAACTGAATCCCGAGTCCAGGTGTTCTTTCCTTTCTTCTTTCCATTGTTCAATGTTGAGAACCTAAACCCCTTGCGACGACGGATTCATGCCCAGAAGCCCTTTCCACGCGACCATCACAACACAAGGACCACGACGCGTGGCACTTGAGGCCCTTAGCCCTACCCTAAGAGACCTTTCTTAAGGGGCCCAGAGGACCAGGCTTCATTTCACCAAGGCCTCAGCCAACAGAAGGCACAATGACTAGGACCGAAGGAGATCCTTTGTCTTTTTTTATTTCAACCCTCACCGTTTCCCCGGCAAGAACCATGGAAATTGGGCTATGCGGGAATGCTTCTGCTTTGGGATCTCAGGGCCCTCCAAGTCTTTTTACCCTTATATCCAACGAAACCAAGTTAAAGGACCACGATATTCTTATAAAGTTCCA
The DNA here is from genome assembly GCA_019776465.1 of Rambutanura hunanensis. Lineage (NCBI taxonomy): Eukaryota > Metazoa > Arthropoda > Collembola > Poduromorpha > Neanuridae > Rambutanura > Rambutanura hunanensis. Next base: position 7,228 of record JABASK010000422.1, on the reverse strand, counting down.
TGCCTCAATGAAAAATGAGAACCCTTGGATCTTCTGTTAGTAAATATAATTTGAACCTTTTTTTCATTTTTCAATTCCTTAAAAAAGTGAATGGTGGCTCTTAGTAGCTGTAGTCATTAGGATCAAAACTCATGCTGAGGAGGCTTGGACGATGATGATTGGTTAGATTGATTTAATGATGAAAATATTGCTAACAAAATTTCACCGAAAGCTTCGGATGTTGAATGCTAAATTTTAGGCCCTTTTAAAAATTTTGTTATAAACTCAAGAAAAGTGACAACGGGGGTAAAAAGTTTTATGGATGCTCTAAATTCGTCAAAACCAAAAATTTGAAATTTGCGTTTTATTTTGTAAATGAATCTTGAAAAACAAAATACTATCTTTTTAAAAAAAAAATCTTTTGATGTAGAATTCTAGACATGTCCATCGTATCCAATGCTATGCATTCAAAAGTTTATACCAAGAACTACTTTTTGTGGGTAGGTAAAATGCCTGTCCGTAACATAAGTATTCAATAGCTCTCAATGTCAAGCCCACAGTTTCTCACGGCCCAAAAGGTAGTAAGTAACATACAATGACAGTCTGTAACCTAGCAGAGTGACCTCGCTCAATGTTTTTCGTCACGGTTTATTTCCCAGAAGAGAAGAGACGTGTGTAGTTGAGTTTTAATAAAAAAAAAAACAGTTCAACAATAATATAAATTAGTGCCATAAATACAATAAATTATAACGTAACGTCTCACAACACTAATCAGATAACAGGAAGTTCAACTAATTACACTTGTTTTTTTAAAAGAACGCGCTAATTACAAAAAAAGTAAAAATCTAACTTCCTTTTTTTAAATTGGCATTTATTCTGTAAATTATTGTAAACTTGAGTCTTGACCATGAACTTCAAAAATTGAGTTTAAAACCAAAAGTCATCAAAGATACCTAAATTAATTTTTGCTTTCTCGTAAGTAGTCACTTGAGGACAAGCCAAGGTTAAGCAGTTCCAACCCCTTGGAAGCAGTGACTACGAACATTGGAAACAAAGCTCCGCTAAACCACGAAGGCGTGTTGTTGAATTAAGCTAGATTTGAGTTTACGTATGTCTTTTGGGGCGTCGATTGCAAATTCGCAAACTTTTTTTTATCACCAACGTTGTGTTGAAGAGATATGATTTGTTTTTCAAGTTGGCCAAAACATCAAAAACCAACACACACTGCTGGCGTTTTAAAGTAATGCATTGCTTTTTTTTTCGCAAAAATTGACCAAAAAAAAGAAACGCCAAATTTTTGAAAGAAAGGGATCTTCGTTTGGCGTAAAAAATTCAAAGCCTTCTTGCAAATTTGGAATCACGCCCTTAAAATTTAACCAATCCGACTTCGGGGATTTGTGGAATTTCTGTCCAATACCTTTGCTTCTAACCTGAAATTCGCAAAAAACTACAAAACACTAACAAAAATTCATACTTACAAACGTGCAATACNGTCCAATACCTTTGCTTCTAACCTGAAATTCGCAAAAAACTACAAAACACTAACAAAAATTCATACTACAAACGTGCAATACGTTTGTTCTGAACACTAATACGCATAACCTTACAGAATAAGTTAAAAAATCTAAAAAAAAATGCAGTGATTTGCAAAACTTAAAATTAATAAACATCAGCGCGTTTTTCTTTACGACTAATTCTTTTGCCCGCTTAGCGAACTTTTAAAAAGAGGCGCAAATTTAAATAATGAAAGGTTATAAATCGTTGCAAATGGTGTCGAACTCAAATTCTTTTTTGTCGCTACAGCTTTCCTTTGGTTTCAACCAAACTTCTCACCAGAACAGACGACACATTGGATTCAAATTGGTGTCACAGTATTATAGTAAAAATACTTCCTTATTCCTTAATTCCTAAGCAGTCACTTAAGTTTAGTACTTAAGTTGTGTAAAATGACGTCCAACATTTTGAATTTTGAGATGAATTCCGAGCATTTTCTTTAAGGGGCCAGTGTCTTGGTTTTCCTATGAAGTAAGGACGCCACGGTTTTTTCAACTTCCAGTCGCAAACGGTGGGAGACCAGTAGAAGTGCAATAGGTTGAATAAGGAAATCACAGTAGACAACGATTCCGCAAAATAGGGCAACTCCAGGTGGTAAGGATGACCCTTGTAGACCCACCACAAACATGGCCGGGAGATAAAGCAAGAGATGTCCAACACTTACGACGTAAGATGCCAAGGCTCTTTTAGCCGGTCCAGTTTTTTTTCCTTTTGGACGAAAATGCTTAACTCGTGCTCTCGCCCGATGCTTCCGAACTGGTCGCTTCGATTGCCCTTTCTGATCTGAACTAACTGAAATAGCCCGAGAAACTAGCGAAGTGGCATCAGGCGGTCTACCATCGCCACATAAACTCATGCTTTGCATTGATACTCCCAAAGTGAGCTGAGTGGTTGGACAAGTGAGAAGCATCGGATGACGCTGAACTGGTATTGGTGACTTCACGACCTGAACATCATTGCTAGGAAGACTAGTAACACTTTCACTAGTGTCACTTTCGCCAAAACAAGGATTGACAGCCTGTCCATTCAAGGCTACAATACCAGTAGGCAAAAATTTACGATCAAGTGACCATGCCTGTCCGCCAGCAACCGACATTTTTCCTTCGAGTCGTCTGAACTTCCCATTGGGTCCTGGATATGTAGTGTATGACGGAATATTGCAAGAGGAGCGAATTGACTGGGGTGCTATGAGATGTGACCGTAGGAATTCAATTTTTTTCTGGGCAATAGTATCTGCACAATCAAATGATTTAGATTGTGAGGATGCTCCAACTTTTTTGACAATTCCTTCAGTTCTACAAGTTAGACCCCTTTCGTCTAATGATAATGAGTGAAGTAGCCTCTTTGGGTAGGCGGTAAGAGAGAATTCTGAAGAGGAACTTTCATCCTCTGCCAGTCTTACGTAGCCATGACAACTGCCAGTAGGTTTTAAATTGTCCCAAGATGTAGGCACGGGATGTGGAAATCGAGCGTGCGGAACTGAATGATGTGAAGAGAATGGACTTGGGTTGAGACTTGACGATGGACTTTTATTTCGATGAGTCTTCGTAACGAGTGTTGTGAATATGGTTGATGGACGGTAAGACGTTGCGCTTTCACTCCATGTTCGTCGATGAGTAAACGGCGAACCTTGAATTAGTACGTTGGTTTGATTAGTAAGAACAGGAAACTGATCACTCTGGGCTCTTCGCTTCCGTCCTGTGCTACTGTCATATCAATCAAACCAAAAAATAACGATAATAATTTTCCATAAATTCTAAAATTCTATAATTTTCGTAGAAATTAATATTCCTACGAGCTCAAAACGACTCAAAAATCCTAACGGTACCGGATATTATTGTCTTTGAAGTCTTCATTCTCTTCGTCAATGTATTTGTTTGGTATTGGCTCAAACGGTGCGTTGTTCTGTAGCTGCGGGTACATCCCGACCAATTGTCGTTCTTTTTTTCGTCTCCTTCGTCGTCTTGCAAAAGCTAGAACGTATCCTGTGGTTAGACCTACGAGCCCAATACAGTAGCCGGCGAAAACGATAACGAAAAAGACAAGTGGAACGTCTGGTATACAAAGAGCAAGTGCTGGTTGGAATGTTGAACCAAATAAAACGGTAGCTCCGTAGGATCCCGCAGCTGCCAGGCACCAAACAAGCACCTGCGTTTATAAAATACGCCATTTTACCACTGTCATAATATTGCTAATCTGCAATTATAACTTACAAGCAAAATATTCGTCATGCGAACAGAAAGTATTGGATAACGACCAGTAGGTAGCCAAACGGCGAGGACGCGGTCAGCTCGGTAAAAGGCAACGGCAAGAAGGTGCATAGTCCAACAAGATGCTGTTGTCGTAGACACCGCTGCGCACATTTCTTCTCCAAAATTCCAGTTCCCCTTGATGATTAAGAATGAAAATGAAAAATTCGGTCGAAACTACGGAGTAGAATACGAACCAAATCCACTGAACAATAACACTGACCTTAGCGACAGCAAAAAGCGGTATTGGGAGAACCAGTAGTGCGCCTAGACAATCAGTGATACAGACGTGACGAATAAGAAGGAAGTGAACCATGCGTAGCTTTAAACTGTCGCGGCTAATGTTCAGAATGAGACTGCCATTGGTGAGTACAGCTGCCGTCATGATGAGCGCCAGTAACGACACCTTAAGAAGACATTAAATTTCAGTCCTTCGCTAACTAAGATTGTTCTAACAAATTCAAGCCTTGGTTCTATTTAAGTAGTACCTGGAGAGGTCTGTTGACAACGGGAAGTGGGACGGGTGGTGGTGATTGTGATGATTTTCCTTCTTCCGGTTTTGTTTTATTCTCTACGTCTGTATAAATGTAAGGATGGGGGACGAGTATCGGCCAGTGGTCATTGGTGACATTAGTCACGTTGACCTCGTCTTTTTCATGAATTTGATAATGATGAGATTTCTGAAACTCAAAATTTTTGTGGACGGTTTTATCCCAGTTTGAGGACGCTTGTGACAATGGCGATCCTTCCCTTACTGTAGCAAAAGTAGTCTGCAGTGCCAAAAGCGACAACGTCGGAATGAGGCCGACAAACATGACCAGCCCAAAGACAAGGCTTAAAAAGAATTTAGCCTTCGTCCATTTTCATGTTATCTAGTCTAGTCATTTACTAGATTCGAGAGTACCCCAATTAGTTCTGACAAATCAGGTTGCGTGATCTCCTCCATCAAGCAATTCGACTCTTGTCCAAGAAAAGAAGCCACCATCGTCACGGTGAATTCTCAAAGTCCCTTTACGTATCCAATGTCTGTACAAATCATAGAAAAACTTAGTTTACATTAGTCGAAACTATTAAGTCCTATCCTACGCGGAAATCTAAAATTTGTAAAAACTTATATACAATTTTAAAAAATAAAAAAAATTGTTTTTTGCTAAACCATAACACAAACTACAACGTTTCAAACAACTAGGACATAAAATGACAAGATTATTGACACTATTTTTTTTTAAAACCTGCGTCAGAGTGCTGTGTCTTGGGTAATAAATCGGCAAAGGACGCTAGTTTTTCAAGACTATAAGTTCGTGTAGTTAAATGCTGGTCTGGAATTTTCGTTTCCTTGAAATATCAAGAAAAGAAAAAGAAAACATTACGCTTTCAGCAGTCCAATAAAACGCCTCGTTATTTCTTTTTTCCATGCATTCTGTGCGTTGAGGATTCCCAAAAAAATTTTGAGAATAGAAAATTTATCTCATTTAAAAAAAAAACGAAACATTTCCGAAAAGAAATTATTTCCACGGTCATCGTCACGTTCGTCCATGAAGTTTATATTATTTGTATACAAAATTATACTCTATGTTCACGATAAATTGAAGCCCTGCGGGTGGAACCTAAAGACATACAGATAGAGTTAAGTATTCAACGTGTAAAGCTTCAGCATAAGCTCCACCCGCAGAGCTTCAATTTATCGTGAAACAGAGTATAAATCGCTTTCAACTGTGATAATTTTTTGCAGCACTTATACTAATTTCAACGACACAACTTAGACAGGCAGGGTATCCCAGTAAGTAACCAAAGGTTACTTGTTATTGTGCGCATGTTATTTGCCCTATCTCTTGACAAAAGTTTTCTTTAAAGAAAGAAAGTCAACTTTCATCTCCCAACTTCTTAACGTTTAGAAAAGAAGGTTACAATGTAATAAAACACCATGCGCACCCTTTGTCTTCTTACCGTGGTGGTATTGTAACAACCCAGTTGTTCTTAAAGGTCATGCTAAAATAACCTAACCTTTTAAGTTATTCGAAACCTATTATTTCATTAACTTACGGTTGTTTTTTTGATAAATTCGTCCTGCTTTAACTAATACCTCGCATGATGTGACTGTAATTCAAACTAAATCGTTTCTGTAAAGTTACGCTGAGTATAATACTTTAAAAATCATCTGTAGACTTTGGAACTATGAGTCACTAATAAGAAAGTCGAGGTCGAGTAAACGCATAACTGTCCTTATCAGTCAAACGTTTTGTTGACACACGACAAATTTATGGTTGAAATGTCAACTGTAAAGTAATTTTCTAGAAATTGTACACTGAACATCTAGCGACGACACTTCAATACAGCACAATAACGTTAATAAATCGAGGCCAACTAACCGTTTCCACTTTTCGGTTCACAATGTCCACCACCTTGGTCAACCTACCCGTGTCCTCACCAAATGATAAAGTAGTTTTTTTGTGTCCAAGTTCTCAAATTGAAAGGAATGCCTTTGAAATTGAAAGCTGACAGCTGAGGAGAGGGTGAAACTTGAAGTTTTTTTTTACTTGAGTGAGTCACTCTGTCACTGGGGTCTCGAAAGGAATTAATTGACCTTCCAGAAAATGGACTGTGATACTTAAATAATTGATTTGACTGTAATAGGCTTGAGTTAAATGGTGAGGATACTTGGCGTTGTTAGTGACAGAGAAGGTGAAAGAGAAAAGAGCTGGAGAAAGGCAAGAAAGGAAGTGAAAAGACGGAAATGTTTCATGAATCCAGTCTCATATAACTCGACACAGGAGCCCGAGTCGTCGTCGGGGAGAACGACTCTAAAGCATTTTAACATATGCCTCCTTCCGAAGAAGTTACCGTAAAGGTTCTCTAATGTCAACACTTTTAAATAGAAAGTGATTCTATTTCAAAAAGTCTTTTGTTTTATTTAGTAGGGAAAACTACCCCGTTGAGCCCGGAGTTGCCAGAAGTAAAAAAATAAACGGAAAGGCTAAATTTGGATATAGGATAGAGAATTTTCCCAAGACGACATTTAAACGTCTAGTTTTTTTTTGCTCATTTAGGCACACGAACTAGAGAATTGACCTTTCTATAAAAGTATTGGCAACAGCCCAATGAAATGAAGAGTCGCAGTGGTAGAAGTAATAAGTTTTGGTTGTCATCGATCCTATCCGCATCTTAAATTGTGTAGGATTTTGCATTGCAGATGATATTTGCTAGAAATGCACAATTATAAAAGCGCGTTAAATTAGTGAAGGAAAAATAATAGAAATCGTATGTGAACATTCTCGACTTGTCATCGTACATATCTTAAAAAATTAGCGTTCTTTGGTACACCCTGTTGACAACATGAAATTTGATGATTTTGACATTTGCCGTCCCCTTATTTTGCAGGGAAGGTTGTCCATGTCATGCGGTAACACACCGCTTTTAGTGCGGAAGCCGTATTGGGAATAGAATCA
>JABASK010000421.1:0-15121 GCA_019776465.1 Rambutanura hunanensis | reverse complement strand
TCTGAGCAATCTTAAAGTTGAATGACTCCCGTTAAACCTCTCCCTCGTCTATTTTTACAGACTATTGTACGATGACAGAATTTTCTCAAAGATTTTGACAGTGTTGGTTCATTTTGTAAAATTGGCCATTCACCGTGGCGATTCCTTCCCGCCGCGGTGGAATACGCGAGCACTTTAACAAAGTCCTGTTTGACTCAAGTGCTTACAAACAACCGGGTGTTGCTAATGTCTTATAACGGTTTCGTTCAGGATCAACATCCCGGTAAATTGCCATCTTCTGTTCCCAACATCTTCATCCTTCAAACGCCCAAATATCCATTTACCAGATGGACGAACGTATGCTCCAAATATCCTGAACAAAACTTATACACAAAGATCAAAATTATATGCGATTGTGATTAGTCTTAAGTTTGAACCAAATGAATGTACACACTTGTTTACGCTTCCTGTCTCGTCTTATATGAGATAAACCCAAAACACATTAGATCCGTTAGAAGCACTAGAATCTTAGAGACTTTAGCACTGTAAGGTTAAACTGCCAAGTACTAGATATTCTAAATCAACTCTAGGCATTTCATTTCCAATCCATAGTTAGGTTGGTTGGCACCATCCTTAACGTTTTAACTCATGTTAGTAAAGATCAGCCAGGTAGAACCAATTATTGGAAATGATTACTTGAGCTTGTCACGTAAAATGACCTCTTGCACATTTACCACCCTTGACCTTAAACACTTAGAAAACACTTGTAAATGATACCGACAGGATTAAATCGCTCAAATTTAATTTCGGCCACATATAATTTACAATAAAAAATAGCACACTATTTGAAGCGTTACAAATTAATGTTAACTTAAACGCAGGCGTGGCGTAGCACATAAATTAATTTTTTAAAGAAACAATCTACAGAAAATGTTAAATATCGATTTTTTCTTGCCTGGAGTTGGTAATGTTGTGCCTTCCGTCTCATCGACATCAACTGATACTGAAGATTGAAGGTATGACAATGATACTAGGAGACATAGCGTCACATGAGTAAATAAATTTCTCCAATGAATAAGACGTAAACTTTGACCTGTCATACTTAACTGAACCGAACTATAAACATAAAAAAACAATAAGTTAACAATTTGTAAAAATTGAAATTTTGGGAGAGATGACGAGCAAATCCGAGCCTGTCTTTGCCTCTCTTGGATTCTTCTGACTAAAAACATTTGATCTTTGAGGAAAAGAGAAGATCACTTCTTTTCAAAAAGGCACAAAAAAAAACTTAAAGCTTTTTTTACACACAATTACAAGCCCACACTCTGTGGTAACCTTTACAATTTTCAGAGAGAAAACACATAACATATTGATTAAGTTTTTATAAGAATTAGAAAAAAAATTAATTTTTAGAAGAAACTACTAACCTCAAACTAAAAATCCCAAAACAAATTATCATCATCGACTTCTTCGTGGATAAATTTAACTCTGGGAGAACGCGGCGGTGGTGAACGAGTTTGCACGGCGCCATTTGTTATTAGAGTAGAGGATAGTCCATCTCCATTAGAATAGCGGGAGACCGGTGGCGGTACTACTCGTGGCGACAATGTAACTGTTCGTGGGACCATATCTGACCTGGAACCACTTCCAATAGCCGATGGAACCTGCGCGATTGGAGGACCTGGATAAATAAACTTAGGCAAATTTCCACCTGCACCGTTTGGTATCATGGTATTTGAAAATCGAAGAGATTCCATTGAGCCAACGATATTCGAAACTCTTCCATTCTGTACTTGCGGGGCCAGGGCTAGCAATCCACTTGGATAAGGTAGTAGCGGCTGTGGAAGTGGAAGTCTTATCGATTCGCCTTGTTCCTCAGCTTTAGCAGCAAGATGGAATAATTCTTAATGAGTAAGAAAAAATGGAAACAATATGAATAAAGTGACAGATGGTATTGAAAAAAATCCAGGCTAACTAAATCTTAAATTTAAAACGACCCTTGCAGGTAATGGTAAATATAGAAAATTCTTACAAAAAAAACTTACTCATGGTTTCATCTGCAGATGCCGTAATTCGCTGATAGAAGTCTGACTTGGCTTTATTCTTCTGTTCACCATCTGAACGAGAGGCTTGATGTCCAGGGATAAGAACTTTTATCCTTGTTCAAAAGAGTCCTTTGCAAAAAATCGTCAAAAGGTCCTTGGGACCGGTAACCTTCGAAAGGAACTCCAACGGGTTTTGCTGTAAGCTGAGCAGAAACCGATTGAACAGGAGCCTGGCCGTTTGCGTTGATAATCGCTTCCCCTGAAATCGACAAGAAACAAGATAGTTTTAAGCAAAAAATATTTAAAAGTTCAACTTCTAGCGAAATATTAAGTTAACCAAAATGACTTATCTAAAACAAAACAAAAACGTTGTGGTTTCTCACCAGTCGTTGGATCTACAATGTTGAGAATTTTCCTCGGTTTCTGTGGCGAGCGGTCGGTTTGTTCTTGCAGGGGCATAATAGGATCAGGGAGCAACGGTTGCTGCAAAATTGGATTTGCATGAGTGAGCAACGGTTGCTGCAAAGCTGGATTTGCAGGCATGACGGTTGGTGTCATAATAGCGTGCAACGCTGTGGAAGACGGTGGAATTTGAGAAAGTCTACCAACCAGTGGAGCCCGTGCACTTTGACCTTCACTACTACTACCCTTTCTATTTGCAGGCATGACGGTTGGTGTCATAATAGCGTGCAACGCTGTGGAAGACGGTGGAATTTGAGAAAGTCTACCAACCAGTGGAGCCCGTGCACTTTGACCTTCACTACTACTACTACCCTTTCGACACGTATGTTTATGAAATGCCCCATTGTTTCCTCCCATTCTTCCGTGTGGTGGAGGATTACGACAATTTCCACAGTAATTTCCGCCGCCTCCATTTTGACAACGACCCGTCTTAGATAAAAAAAAGAGAAAGATATAAAACAATAAAAGAAGTAATAATTGTTTTTCAACAAAATTTTTTTGAAAGAGTAGTGGTCAAAATGATTTTAAAAATAAAAATGAACTTACATGGTGTCCCCTCGTATGAGAGATAGCATTCCCAGTTCCATTGTCTCTAACCTTAAGAATCTCAGGTGGAATGTGGCTCATTCTTTGCATCACATCCTTATTGATTCCAATTGGTTTTAATTTCATTAAACTATCCCGGTCGTAAACAATAAGCAATTTTTTAGTAGTGGGTTTCCCTGCATTATCAGCTGCAAATTAAAAAATTAACTGAAAATCTTGTTGAAAAGTTATTTTGGAAAATGTCAGCCCTTTGTTCCTTTCCTAACCGTCAATCTACTTACCACTGTTGGCAACTGTGGGTTCCATCACCAAAATTTGAGCAGGTTCCAAGATCTTCGTCTTCGGTTCTTTATTGCAATCGCTGGACTCCTTATTGCTGCATATTGGGATACGAACAATCAGCACCGAATTGTCTAGAACTGGATGAACTAAATCACACTCGATTCCTTCGTGACCTGAAATGAAGAAGAAAACTAAAAATTGATTAACTGTCTGGTCAATCGCAGCGCAGTCTCGATTTACAATGCTCCTAGGTGCCAACTTTCTTTTTCGTTACCTTCTTTCGATTGAGCTTTTGTAATCCCAAGGTCAAGCTCCGTAGGGTTCGCCAAACGTTTCTGCTCAATCATCATAAGTTTTCTTGAGGTCAACAACGGATATGCCAACTCCATCCAACGTAATTGTTGAATAATTAGGCAAGGTCAGGGAGAGGGCAACTTCCGTTTTCAAGTCACGTTCGAGTTGGACAGCCATGACTTTGTTATGTTAGATAACTGATAACCTACGGAAGAGAGAACGTAAACTTTAGATAACGAGACGATAACTTACGACACGAGTGAACGATTAGATTTTCGAAGTGTGATAAAATTTTCTCTAACTTCATCATCATTCGTTACTAAGTTACCTCACCGCTACGGACACGGATAGCACCGATTATAACTGGAACTTAAATAGGGAAGACGAAGAGGGTTACCGAAAATGTCGAAAAGCCTAATAACAGCAACAGTAGCCCAATGACTAAACCGATAAAAAGAGCCGTTTGCTCTTTCGTCCTTCGTCGTTATTGGACAGATTAACTGGAGCCTGATTTGCTGATTATAACACAAACAGTTATGACGTGCTATAAAGGGGGCAACAACATGAAGAAGACGCGTCTCGGTGATGCGAGTCGCGTCTCCCCCCACCCCCTCCCCATAAATTTTATCAACATAATAAAAGTCATACTCATAAGTAAATTTTGGCTTAAAAAAAAACGTTTTCCATCACTCGATATGAAAGGCTCCAAATGATTTATTCGTCTTTTTTGAAAACTTACAATAAAGGAAAAGCTGAATTCAAAATTTAAAAAAAAACTTGAATCCAGCCTTCTCCGTCTTCAATCTTGTAAAGTGACACCTTTCTTCTTTTCTATAGCTGCATCAACCATATGACCTTTCTTCTAGCGTTGACCTCTGCATGGTAGCCTGGGTCGACTCGAAATTGTGGGGGAATTTAACAATATTCTTTTGTAAACTTATTTTTCAACTTTCGGAAATCAAAATATGAAATTTTAAAGTTCTAAACTTAAACTTTAATTTACAAACCGACGCAATCAGTTTTCTTATAGGAAATTAATATTCGTAACTTAAATCCATTTTTTTCCAATTCATGACTTAATACACAACACAAGGGGAGTAAGTGGGGGGGGGGGCGATGGAGAAGGGGTCAAGGGTCAAACTACTTGTTTCTAATTAACAAAAGAAAAAGAGGGGTCAATCGTCAAAAGAGTCAGAGACTGGAATAAATATAAACTTAAATTTCCTTACAAACAAGAAAAAAAGACAAGTTGACCTTTTGGAGGAAAATCTTTGTAAATGGCGCAGCCATTTCAAAAATCATTCCAGGGTCGACCTTTTTTTTTATCGTGTACCAACTTTTGACCTTATTGACCTCTGCACATGTGATGTTAACATTGTCGGTTACATTACCATTTCAATTTCTAAGCACTAAACATTTTTTCCTAAATACTTTTTTTTAAAAAATAAACTTTTCCCTATCCACTACATTTTTATCCTCTTTTATTCTTGAGCCTAAACTTAATTAAAGTTAACTTAATTAAACAATTCTTCATTCGCCGAAAAAAAGTGTAAAGTTGAAACTCCTTAGACATTTTAGGAAAAAGTCAATATGAAAAGAACAGGCACTTAAAAATTATTTATCATTCTCTAGTGGGGTGATTTCCAGTGGAGAAAGAATGGCCCAAATCACCTCCTCTTGGTCTACATTAAAAAAAATGAAAAATAAAGATATTTTTTCAAATTTTTTTTGTCTTTGCTCCTCACCTGAGTTTACGTTCTGGCGTTTCATAAAGTCTTTTACATGATTCCAAATGAGTGGAAAATGTTTTGTATTTTTCTGTCTTGGTAATTGGCTAAAGAATCGTTGCATATTTGGCTCCATTCCAAGTCCCATTCTCTTCTGACCAGCAAACGATACAAATGGATTCAGTGACACCTTTTACTACCAATTCTTGACGCATGTCAAATGAATTCTCCTAAAAAAACAATTGAAATTAGAAAACATTTAAAAATTAACATTCATATTTTTAAAATTTCATTTTTAAATTCCAAAGTACCTGGAGTACCGAGGACAGAACTGTCTCCTCCTTGGCATTCCGTAGCACCTTTTTCAACTTTTCCACAATGGACTCCACTGTCTCTCCATATATCCAAGAATCCGAATCCTAAAAAAAAGTATTACCGCATAAAAATAAACTCTTTTCTTTCCAAACATTTTTGTTTAGAAAATTGGAAATATTCAACCCAAAATATTAAAAACAAAAAACAAAATGTCTACCTGAATTGGAAGACGATTGGCTCCTGACGTATTTTTGTACAGAGTTTGGACTGCTTCTTCTGTACGTCTAATTTTAAGCGTAGAAAGAACGTTCGACACAACATTCGTCCACGTTTCTGCAAATTCATACTCAACCATTTTTTCACCCATTGGGATTAACCATCCCAAGTCTTCTTCATCAATAAATACTTCAGACAAAAACATTGCAAAGTACGCAGCAACCTAAAAATAAAATCAGTCAACAATCAGATACCTAAAAAAGATTACTACCATTTCACGAAAGAGCATTCAAAATCTCCGAAAAATGTTACCTTAGGGACATCCACTTCTAAATCAGGTAGTTCCATTAACACTCCATCTTTTAGTGACTCGATAATCTGTTAATAAAAAAATATTAATACAAATTAAAATTTTACATAAAAATAAAATATAAAAAATTCCAAAACTTCAAAAATACTGACTCATTATTTTTAAATTTACCTGGGCTTTTGTTATGCGATCTTTTTTAATTAATTCTTTAACAAGACCTCCAGCAGTCTTCTGTTGTTCTTCCTTGGACATGTCACAAACTTGACGAGCCAGTTCATCAACAAAAGTTAATACCCGTTTTCCTATTAACAAAAACCAATCCATGTCAAGCTGTCCAATGTCCATGTCATTTTGTCCTTATCTCTTCTTACCTGGAAATCTCTTCTCGATCCAATCAACGTCAAGTTTCTTTTCTGAGCAAAACTCAATAAAAATCTGTTTTACAGCATCTTTAACATCAAATTCTTTAATTTGTTCTGGAGGTGTTGTTGGTGGCGGTTGTGGTTGTTGTGGTGGTGGTTGTGGTTGAAGGTTAGTAGGTGGTGGTGTCTTTCGTACTGGTGGACCCATTCGTGGACTTCCAGTATTATTTTCTCTAGTTGGGGTTTGGGATCTTGATGATTCTCGACTACTCTGTGACGACGGTGTTCTAGCTGATGGAAGATCTTGTACAATTTCATCTCTTGAAGGCGTAGAAGGTGGTCCATCAGATTCACGAAAGTTTGAAAATCTTGGAGGTAATGAAGGTCTTACTGAGAATGCTGATCCACTTCCTCCTCCTCTTGCCGATTGAACCCATCCACTTCCACCACCTGGTGCAAACTTAGGTAAATCTCCACTTCCACTATCACTTTTTGGTTTTTGTGTTGAAAATCGAGATGATTTCTTTGAATCTACTGTATTCCATTCTCCTTTCTTTTGTTGTGGTGGCATCATCCCACCTCGAGGAGGTAGTGGAGCTGGTGGAAGATTCATCAATTGTTCTTTTTGATCTTCTTGTTCTTTTTTAGCAGCAAGGTGTACTTCTTGAATAGTTTTTGGTACATTAGCATCACGTCGTGGCGTCCAGCCAGAGAGACGAAGCTCAAAGACATCCTACGTAAAAATATACAAATATTACTAAAATTCAAATGTCAAAGTTTAACTTCATTGTAAAATGTGTCATGTCCAACAACAACTTACCAATAAAGCAAATCTAATTCTGGAAGAAAGTCTTTTGTCATCACTCAGTTCTTTGAGTTTGGTAAACGTATTTTTCATGTAGCTAGGATCTGCAGTAAACTTTCCAGGCATAGACGGTTTTGTATTCTGGCTTGCTTTGATTGAAATTTCAGAAAGGTTCCATTCTAATTCTTTACCAACAGTTGTCAGCAGTTTACAGAGACATTCTAGACTCTCTTCGTCACCATTTGAAATGAGCATATCAACACATTCCACTAAAATTTTTGAGGCAAGGATTTGAAGTTTGTATAGTTCGCCAATGAACCGAACGTTACCCAAACTTCGACGTCGAGCATTAAATCTAATGAGCAAAAAAAAATTTTGTTTTTGTTTTTGTTAGAAGCATGACAAACATGATTCTTTTTAAGAAAAATAACTTACTTTTTATCTTCAATTTCTAATTTAAGAAGAGCCTTCTTATCCTCCTCAATTTCTTCCAATTTGACTTCTAATAATTTCACTTCATCTTCAATTGAATTCCCTTGTTGAAATTCTTTTTGACATTGATCAAGAATTTTCTTTCGAAAAATTTTGGAAATGGCTCTGGAAGCATCACTTTGAACTCTTTGTACCTGTACATCAAACGTGTCGTTTTAAACTTTAAAAACCTACCGTTCTCAAAGTAACTTTCTTTAAATAATTTTTCTTACCATTTTTGCATAAGCAGTTGAAAAGTTGGGCTCGTCAATGGCTTTTTCAAAAACAACACTAATTACAGCACCAATGCGTTCTGCCGTGACGGCCTCAGCTGCTACTCTATCTGCATCTGATTGTTTGTCAAGATCTTTCCCTTCTTCAAATTTCAAAGCCAGGAATTTCTCCAACTAAAAATATCAAAGCCTTATAAAATCTCCCGCTTATTCTAAAAACCTCAATCGTTAGTATCGATTTCTAAAAAAAATACACAGTTCCAGAAAAATATACTGAGAAAACCTTACCAATTTATCAAAATTTTCTGGAGTCAACTTATTCAGAATTCCACGAGTTCTCTTTTTCAACTCCTAAAATAATTTTGTTTTTTTATAGTTTCCGTTTTCAACTTTTACTTTATTTTCTCAGCACTTAATCAATTTTCTCACCTCAATGAGTATCTGCTCTTTGTCTTTCGTGTCGTCAATATTTTTTCCAGGTTTCCAAGCCTTACCAGGTTCTTGTTGATGTAATTCAGGTGGTTTGAGTGTAATTTGGACTGGAGGTCTATTTTGTCCTGGAGCTGGTGGTGGTATTTGAAATGGTCCACCACGTATATCCCAATTACCTTGACCACCCATTCTACCCATACGATTTATGAAATGGTCCTGCATTATTTCCACCCATTCTTCCTTGTTGGGGATTACGACCATAACCACCCCCACCACCGTAATTCCCACCCCCACTTTGAGAACGTGTCATCTACAACACAAAAATCATTCTTTTTAGCAAGTTTGCATCAAATTTTGATTTTCAAAATCAAAATATTATAAACGTTAGAAGAAAAATACAACAAAGCATATGTTACCTGTCCCATAAATGGAGCATTGCCATCTCTAATAAGCTCAGGTGGAATGCTATCCATTCCTTGTGCCAAATCCTTGCCCCCCACTGGTTTGAATTTCATCAAACTATCACGGTCATAAACAATACGATCTTTCCTCGTCGGTTCCCCAGTTTCGTCACTTTCGGCATAACCTGCAAAAATATTTTGTTTTTTAAAAAAAACTGAATTTTTGCAAAATCAAAAACTCTTCTAAGAAATTGACAATTATTTTTTCGTATTTCGAACCATCTTGTAATTCTCCTTCTTCCATATCTTCGTCACCACTTATTCCTTCGTCAATCTCATTACCGCCATTGGTAAATGTCGGTTCTACTACCACGACTTGAGCAGGTTCTACGGCCGTAATTTGAAGTTCCTCAATACCTTTTTCTACTTTACTAATTTCTTCATCCGGAGAATTGGGGACATTTGGACGAATAGGGGTAGAAAGCGAGTCTTCAAGTTTTACTGGATCAACAGCATCACTGTCCTTGGCAACAATCGTAGGCTCTCCGGACTCAGTGTGCTGTTTTGGAGGCACTGGAATTTTTTCTGGAGTAATTTCAATATACTTTTCAATTGGTTCCGGAGAAATGGACGCCATTGAAAGATCCTAATATAAAAAAAAAACACTAAAACTACAAACCTTTGCATCCCTCCTTATTTTCTAGAATTTTGCTGAACAAAATTCGTTTTAGAAATCGAAAAAAAAAATCATTTCGTTTTTTGAATTTTTTTTTCTCAAAATTCCAGTTCAATTTACCAGAAACTCATCTCCTCTTCCTCCACTTGGGGGTGTGGCAGGGAGTTCTGCATTGTTCTTGTCCTCATCAATCATCACTGGGGGAACAAATCGACTTTCTTCTGTCTTTGTAGGTTCGGGTTCCACAGCCATAGTGGGAATAGATGGTGGAGAAGCTTCAGTCTCTGATTTAAGTGTGGGGCTAGGCTTTACTTCTACGTCCGTAGTAGTTACCGGTGGTGGTACTGATGTCGGTTGAGGAGGTTGTTCCTTTGGAAGTTGTGATGACGACAAATTACTCTTGTTCACGTTTTCTGTGTCAATGACCGGAAGCGAAGCGGGTTTAGTTGTTTTGGGTTGTGTTGGTGGGGGGACATGGGAATGGACAAAGGCAGCTGGGACTTCCGAGCACACTGTAGCCAGTGGTACCGTGGGAGTTGATTGGGACAAAGGCTTAGGCTGAGCCCGGGTAACTTCTGGAGTACTAGTCGATCCACCTGTAAAAATACAAAATTTCAATACGTTTTAAAAATTTGATATAAATTTATGTTAACAAAAATTAAAATTTCCTAAATCTACAACATTTTCCTAAAATTATGAAACTCCCTTTTCACCTCTCCCACCTTTGCCCCACTTATCTCTTGAACTTGATCTTCCTCTATGTCGCATTCCTTAGGAAATTAGTAAAATCTTTCCAGAAACAAATCAATTTAAGCAAAATCCTACTTCCTTTTTCCCGTTTTAAAAAAAAATTCTAGTTTCTACCAATTTTTTCTCACTACGCTTTCAGATTCTGATTCATGCTTTCTCCTTCTCCTAGCCCTATTTTTAGACGTCGCCCTATTCCTCTTCTATTTTTATCTTCCACACCAAACCTTCGGATTCCTTAATAATACCTCTAATGCACTTCAATTCAACGACACTGGGACGTTTCGTGGGTCCAATCTCGTAACGCTGTATTACGCGATATACCTCGTTTCAAGTTAAGCACACGAAATTCAAAATATGGTCAAGTTAACTTCAACTAATCTTGGTCATGTTTCTTTACCTCTCGTGGGAGTAAAATTAAAAAACCGGAACCACAAAAACCTCACTTCCTCTTTTTCCACACGACGACCAAATTGTTACTCTGTGATAAACTCAATTAACCTTCTAAAAATAAGCACTGGCAGGGTAGGGTGCGGATTGGCTTGGATGATGATAACTTAACGTTTTACAACTTTTTAGTGACTACCTAGAAATTCAACGGAGGAGGAGGAGGAGGCCGAGAGTGAGAGTACCCGGGGTGCTTACAGGTCAATTAGGAGAATTTTTTCAAAATGTGAAAATGTTCTACTACTAAATTCACAAAACTTATCCGAGCCATACTTACATGTGCTGGGTAACTAATAGACAATAGGATGGACATGACTGGCCCTCATGGCTCTTTCATATTAGATAACCTTCTGCCCAAAAAAAATGAACCACCCACCCACTTCTGCAACTTTATTCATCTAACTTGATACGACTCGTTGGTCAAATGCATTTCAAAATTTTGCTGGTCTAGACTAGTAAGTGGCGAGTACCACCCTTACAAGATGTTTATATAGACACACTCCAATCATTCTCAAGCAGGTTTTCATGTGGTCACATAAAAAAGAAATAAAGTACAGGCAAAATCCCTTGATTGCATAACTTGACACTAAAAACTTCAAGTAAGAGGCTCAATGTAAACGAGGAGGGGCGGAGTCTTTTCTTCAATCAGATACTCTTAACATTTAACAGTAAAAAGAGCCGGGCTAAAGTCTACTTCATTCATGAGACACTCGTCTCCTCCAAGGACGAAAACCTTTTCTTTGTAAAGAAAAAGTAAGAGATCAAATGACTCATGACAAAGGTATGTTTCGAAGGACCAGAGAGGACCACTAAAAAAAAGTGGATAACCCTTAAGCCTTGGGTGGAGCTCACGGGCAAGCATAAGTTTCCCTACTAAATTCCCAACATTTTGTAAAAAAAAAATAAATAAAGGCCTTACTCAGAGTGTCGTCTGCAACTGCTGTAATACGCTGATAGAAGTCTGACTTGGCTTTATTCTTTTGCTCCCCGTCTGAACGAGCAGCTGGATGTCCAGGGGCAAGAACTTCTTCATGGTTCAAAATACTCCTTTGCTGAAAATCGTCGAAAGTTCCTTCAGGTTCTGCATAACTTTCGTATGGAACTCCAACGGGTTCTGCTGTGGGCTGAGGAGAGGCCGATGGAACTGGAGCCTGACCGTTTGCTTCTTTGATGACTGCTTCTCCTGAAATCGAGTAGAAACAAGTTTTTTTTAATATGATTTCCATGAAAAACGGTGACGGTGTCTCACCAGTAGTTGGGTCTACAATGTTGAGAATGTTCCTGGCTCTCCGAGGCGGTGGCTCTCTATGTTCCTGCGGAGGCATGGTAGTAGCATGAGTGGCCAACGATTGTTGCATAACTGCCTGAGGCATTACACTGATAACTCCCGATTGTTGTGTTGGAACCAATTGAGTCTGAGGTCCAGTTACGGGATGCGTGTGAGCTGTAAGTTGTTGTTGTGGTTGATTCTGAGAGACAGGCAGGGCAGTTGAGGCTACACTACGAACAAAGTGTTGCATGCCTGCTGTTGGAATTTGTTGTTGGTAGAACTGTGGTTGAGTGTGATGAATTTGATTCTGTGGTGGAGCAGGTTGAGGCTGGTGCAGACAAAAAAGAGAAAGAAATTCAGTGAATAAATAAAACATTTAACGCAATATTTATAATTAATTTCCTAAAACAACGTACTGGATAGAAAATAGCATTTGGAGGATAACCACCAAAGGCAGCATAGTGTTGTATAATTTGCTGTTGCTGCTGTTGTTGTTGTGGTGTAACAGAAAATTGTTGTCCTGCAGGTGGATACTGTCCAGCTTGATACACTTGTGCTTGTTGGTATCGATAAACGTGCTGACCTGGAAAAAGTACCTGGACTGGTTGTCCTGGATATACGAACGGTGTTTGCTGAACATGTGCTCGAATTGGTACATTCTGTACGGGTTGTGCCGGTTGAACTTGACCTTGTGTATTGGGCTGATTTGAGTGTTGATGTCGTGGCATGTTTCCACCGCCTTGTCCTGGATTTTGTCGTGGGTAATTCCCTCCACGATTACCACCACCGGCATACCTTGGTTGTTGTTGCATCGTATGTTGTTGGTCACCCTGAAATCATCAAAAATAAGGTCAAAGGTTAAGATAAATGAGGGAGTTAGAGGATTTTAAAAGAAACAAAAAGTATAGTTGAGTTGTAAATCTCAATATTTACCTCCATCGGAGCGTATGATGGGTGATAGTCAATGTAGTCGCTATTATTCATTTTTTTAAAATAAATATTCCACAATTCAGAATTCTACCACCATGCACCAACCAGCAGAAGAGCAGACAGTCTCCCCTCCCCCACTTAATTTCTACCAAAGAAAGATTTCTGTTCAATTTTTTTTTTCGTAAAAGAGTATAATTTGGCATTATCAAAATTTTGAAATACAAATTACAAGAAAGTTAGAAGACCGAAACCGAACGGAACAACAATGATGAAATAAGACTTAAGATGGAGCATAGAGCACAGACAGAATTTTAACGTTCACAAGCCACATGAAACTGAGCAGGCTGATTATGTTAAAAGGCATGAAGATGAAATCGTTATTTGTTAGCCAGTAGATCCTTACACAATGATAAAGAAACCTAATCAAGTCACGGCTCCCAAGATCGCGAGAAAGCAATTACAATGCTTTGTAGAGAAGTTTAGTAACATAATGAACAGTAAAGTTAAGCATAAGCATATTACAATACAGAACGTTGGTGACTTACACTTCCTTGGAGTTTGTTGTTCTGAAAAGGTTGGAATTAATACAACGGAAGTGTGGTTGGTCTCGGTTAATAACTCGTTGGTAAAGCTAAATGAGTCCTGTCAATTGATCTGCTTCGGTAGTAGATTACTCCTTAGCAAGTCCATACTGTTTAGCAAGTACTCCGACTTGCTATAAGATGTTGATACATAGTAACTTCTTCCTGCCGCCTCCGACGACGTAATTGGGTATTATATTGAAGCTGTAAATGAACAAGCCAATTAAGTCTTCTTCAAAGTTTATCAACTCCCAGTCGATTGAGTGAAACAGCAATGTGTAGTGCAAGTGGAACTGAAATCAGTATCAGTAAACTACTTTTTAGTTGGAAGGTTGTTGAACTTTCGTGACATATGACTAATAACTTCAACAGGTCTGCTTGTATCCTATCATATTGTAGATTCACACGTGACTACATAATGCTGTTACGACACATAACGTAAACCTAATTCGTGACATAAGTCAATCTAAAGTACCTTACCCGGGGTTGTTTTACGGCGTGGAAGTCTACTTCCGTTTCGGACGACGACCTACCCTACCTGTTCACGGATCTAAACCTACCTTAACGTAAGTTACACGTTACTAGTTACTAATGCTGACTAAGAATCGATTTGTATTATACTGCGAAAGTGTATACTGTTACTTAGTTTTTAAATTTGTGAATAATTAATTCAATTACTGAGAAAGTAGTAAAGTAAAAGGAACCAAACACGAGAGAGAGGTAAGTGAATGGTGTGGAAAAGAGGCAGAAGGGTATTTTCTTTTACTTGGCTATTCCCATTGATCCTGAAAGGGGATTGGGTATAAGGGGCAGCACATTTCCCATAAGACAGCATTAAGCCAAAGTACCACCACCTCCGGCGTCTGACAATTCGGCAAAAACAGAGGGACAGATTGTCAAAGTGGCCGGCAGGTGGAATCCCCGCCGAACCCATTGTCGAAGTCCAGGAAAAGTGGAGGCAAAAGACAAAAAGCATTGAGCGGCAGTTTCAATTACAAGAGGTCATTGACCTACACTCGGTCATTTTTGGGAATGTGAAGGCCATGAACTCAAACCCGGTAACGACCCTTCCCTTCCCTGCAATAATCCAGTTGCCCATATATGAAAAAATTAACCTTTGCATTGCGGATTTAGAAATCTGCCGCGGCGCTGGGTGGATTGGTTACGATAACCAGTGGCTGCAGTGGTTGACGTAAGGATGGTATTGTGCAATAGTCGTTTCGTTAGTATTCTTAGGAAACTTCTAACCGAATACAGTCAGCTCTAGGGTTAGGTTAACTGATTACTGTTTCTACAGAAAATTCTATTGATCGATATTCAACATGAAGTCGGTAACGACGCTATCTAAATTCAGATGAATCATCCGATTGTGAGATGATATACCTAGTTAGTTAGGTTAGGTAATCCTAACCTGGCCTAACGACATTACCTAACTTATATAGATTTGCTCTTCGTCTCGTGACTATGTCACTTTCATAGAGTATGGTACAAGTTTGTTCGTAGTCTGCCCTACCGCATCCCACCCATTTTGACAGGCAGTTGGCACGTGTAAGTACTCTAACGGGACGAATGTGATTCGCCTAATACGAA
>JABASK010000420.1:0-15129 GCA_019776465.1 Rambutanura hunanensis | reverse complement strand
ATAAAACGTACCAAAACCTGCACGTATGGGTTCTACCAGCCGTAGAATGAAAGTTTGACCGATTTGGATACTTCTCAAGTATTTTGCTACTTCTATGTGCCTCCATCCGACTACACTCTGGCCACCTATGACCTCAAGATGATCACCAACCTACCAGGTAATAATCAAAAAATACTTAAGAAAATTGTAAGAAAGAATAAGAACTTCATTTGGTACAAATGTCATTCTGAAGAAATTTAAGGTTTTACTGGTTGAGTTTGCAGATCAGGATTTGAATTTACCTTAAATTGTGTGTTATTTTCACTTAATTTGACTAAAGTTGACAAAGTAATTAACTAAATTTTTATTTATTTAGAAGTTACCTCAATCACGCCCGTATTCCCTGCAATACTTCCTTCTTTGATTCGCTTAATGAAAGCATAGCCAGTACCATTGTCAGTTATTGTCAAACCCAAAGCCTCACTTGTTTTAGTTATTTCTACTTCCTTCGAATTTCCTGTAAAATTTAAAAGAAAAGTAACAATATTTATATATTCTTTATTATAAATATTATAAATATTATAAATATTAGGTTAGTTAGTTAGTTAGTTAGGTTAGTTATATAACCCAAGTCCAATCCAACAAAATATTGTCAATATTCTCAAATTCATTCAAAAAAACATCGATTCTGCTAATACAACATACAATTGACACCGAATGAGTTTGACATGAACAATCATTTTAACTGTTTTATACTCGAATTGTGTCAATCAACCTCATCTTCATTTTAAATTAGAAATTAAACTGAATTGATTACCTTTCAAATGCACGAAAATGAAGTCTTCTAGGGAAAGTTGGGCGCTTAGAAGAGCATTCATGTCAATGCGGGGAGTATTTAGTGTACAAAACAGAAGCTAAGAGAAAAAAATAAACTAAAATTTGCATTGCAAAAAAATTGCATTTTTTTTTGTAAGACTTTACTTCGTAAAGTTCAGGAAAATTTGATATTTTTATTTTTTACAGTTTTGTCATAATTTATTACCTGTATCTATAGGAAAAGCGTAACATTCTGCAATTCTTTGATAAAGTTCCTTGACATTTGAAAATCCAGAAATTAGACCAGTGGGACTTCCATGTGCTTTTTGACATCGGAAAACATATTTGGGACGATTTGGAGGTATGGGAGGTTGAGGGGGCAAAGGGTCAACTCGACTAGAGTCCACGTTGGATGTTTTGTCAGAATCTACTGGAACGGGTGACATTCCAGTGTCACTGGAACTTCTTCCATTTGAAGTCGAATTTTTTTGAGCAATTTTCGATTCTTTTGAACGACGCATTTTTGACCAATATAAAACTAATGGCGTGTTAATTAAATACTAAATCGTTGCAAAATAAAAATTCTTAGTCACCAATTCACAGCTAATCATTGTGTCGTATAACACGGATTTTCATCACGGATTTTCTATTCTCAAATTACAGTATTCACGTCCACCAACCTAATCTCTTCAAAATTATCACTACTGCCACTTATCCCCCACTTATCGTACTTAATCAATCACAAACTTCGCTAGAAGTCGGATAAGAACTTTTAGCACAAATGAGGTGTTTAGCCAAATGATAGTTTGTGGCGTGTAGACTTTCACTTATCGTACGTAATCAATCGCTTCGCTAGAAGTCGGATAAGAACTTTTAGCACAAATGAGGTGTTTAGCCAAATGATAGTTTGTGGCGTGTAGACTTATGTTCTTTGACAAACACAAGATACGTTGGCCATGGCCACTAGGTACATGTAATGTGCACTACAATTTCTTGACGAAATGTATTCGTAACGTGCCAAAACAGTTTGTTACAGGGTCAATCTAACGACGCTTTCACGCGATATGCTTCAAAGACTTTAATTATGTTAACTGCCTAGACGTTTTGTCATACAGCAACCTTTAGCCCATAAATTTATTACACAATTAGATCATATCAGGATTTTTGACTCATGCGAATAAAGAAAGCGAAAAATTAACTGTTAGAATGTAAACCAAATTGAATTCAACAAGAAGAAAATTTTTGACACGATGACAAGGTGGCGTTGCTCACTTTGCATATCCACCTCCAAATGACGGCACCCAACTTTGATCACCCTTTGGTGACGGTTGATAGGATGGTTGTCGTGGTGGCGTAATCGTATAAGTATCTCGTGGTGGCTGGTACGGTGGAGGCCGTGGAGTTGGGTAGGTTTGCTTCGGTGGCTGATACGTCTGAGGAGGTGGGACTGGATAGGTTTGCTTTGGTGGTTGATACTTTTGAGGAGGTGGGGCTGGGTACGTTTGTCTAGGAGGATTGCTTGGAATAGGATAATATTGCGTTTGCCGTTCTGTTTGTGGGTAGTACTGACCTGGCGTCTGACCTTTTGGAGAATATTGTTTAGGTGGAATTGTTGTGTAGCCTCTTATCGGAGGCTGGTACGAATTTCCTGGCTGATACTTCTGATTCTTCTCTTGAAAGTAATTATTGGTTGGACGAGCAGTTGGATAAAAGTTGGACTGTCGCGGTGGCTGAACGATATTTGGGTAAGAGTTGGGCTGTCGCGGTGGCTTGAACGATATTTGGGTAAGAGTTGGGCTGTCGCGGTGGTTGAACGATATTTGGGTAAGAGTTGGGCTGTCGCGGTGGCTGAACGATATTTGGGTAATATTTGGACTCTGACCCTTGAACTCGGTTTTGGTTTGGCGAAACATCCTTGTCCTGTTGGTACTTTACGGCGCACACGCCTTCAAATTTTACTCGCAGGTCTAAAAGATAAAATCAAAAAATGTAGTTAAGTGTTTTACACTATTAATCAAGAATGTCTTACTAGAATTTGATCCCTGGGCACATTCGAGTTCACATTTGTTACTGTAAGTTTTCTCATCGGTCCTATAAGAAATAAAAAGAAATACAGAAAATTCGATTACAAAGTTAGCCCATTCAAAAAAAAAAGTCAAATAGTGATTACAATTTTGATAGCACGTACCCGCAATACGGTTTATAGTCGGCAGTACAGAAACAAGCATGCGTGGACCCACCATTCAAGGCAATAGCCAAGCCTACTGTTAATAATACTACAGAAAATGTCATTATTCGTGATTACTTAGATCAATCTCCCACAAGTCAGAAAAGGGAACTGATTCAAATTACTTATTTCAAAATTGGGTTCGAAAAAGACGAAACGGAAGGAAAACCGAGGTATAATTCAACCAATAGTTCCTATTAGTCATAATCCGAAACCAAAGTGCTTCCCGGAAGTATCAGTGCAAATAAAGTAAAATTCCGAATTACTTCGACAAGAAAAAATTTTAAACTGTACAATATGTGTTGTGGCATCATGCCCACTTTCCTGTACTGTCACTGTTAGTGGCTAAAAGTACAACCCCGCCGCTGAATATTTTTCTTTTCAGCAATATCTACTGAGTAGGTGTAACTAAATAAAGTTGCTAAATAAATTCTGGATAAAAATATTCGCATGTTAATTCAATTTCATTAAATTGCTTACGAATAAAGGTTGAAATTAATGTATAACTTTAATTCCCTTCCAGTAACCTGTTTTTTCCCAATCCATCTTGTCAATTGCCTTCTGAAATTTCTTCACTCGCAGTTTCCTTTGCAAACGTTGCTTGATTCGAGGTTCCAAGATGTTTCGTTTTTGCAGGCTATTGAATCTGTATAAACGACAAACGTAAAGGTTGTAAGTACATTTACTTAGTGGGTAGGCAAGACGCGAGCGACTAGTGGTAAAGTAAAGAGTTTAATTAAATATACCTTTCCAAAGTCAATCGCGTGTGTCCTGGAATGCTCACAAGACTCCCTGCAATTTCATCACTAAATGCAGGATCAAGTGGAAGTTCTTCATATCGATGTTTGCTTATTTCCTTTTGACCTGAACTTCTCTCGAGTTATCCGTTTCGCAACCGCTTTAGCCAACCTTTCCTTTTGCTTCTTCTCTGTTTTGACGATCGACTTCTGAATAGTTTTCAATCGAAAAACTTCATTTTGTCTGATATTATCCTTCTTCTTGTCTTTCAATTGCCGAAGCTTTTCTTTCTCTTCGCGTTCTTTCCGCTTCTGCTGCCTGTTTTGTACAAAATTGGAATTAATTAGAACCATTCCAATATTGAAGTTAGCGGTTAGCAATAGGTCACATTCACTTCCTTTCATGTTACTAACAATAACACAAAAATTCTTACTTTGTCTTTGCCTTGCTCTTCGGGGCAATATTAGGTTTCGTGTCCTCAACAAGCTCCTCCTTCTCGTCTTCTGCTGAATCAAAATCTTCCTTCTCGACACTAAAAGTAAATTCCGTTTAACACGAGAATGTACAGGACAAATTGAATAACAATAAATGTAACTTATGATTTTACGTTAGGCATTTTGTGGGAGCGATGCTTTTGTTTAAACGTTGTTCCTTTTTATTATTTAAAGCGGCTGCGGTTACCGCTGTTCTTAACAATGCCTGGTGGTCTTCAAATGATGGATTGTAGGAGAAGCCAGGGTGGGGCAATTCAATAGCTGGCAATTCTGATGTCGTATGTTTCTTGGGCTTCCTAGTTTTCTGTCTGAGATTGAGTCGTTTGATCGAAGAGTCAATCCATTCGGAATCCAGGATGGCTAAACACAAACAACATAAGTACCATTAACCATTATAATATATGAGTAACTCCATTCTGGGTTCATGTTATGGTTAGTTTAACTCACTTTTCGTTTCCTTCCTTTCCCAAGGATCTTTATCCTTACACTCTTCTGGTGATTGGATGTCGATTTTCTTTCGTGTGAGTCTCACCAAATCCTTCGCAGCCATTGCATGCGCTCTTCCGTTTCCCACGTTTGTTTAATGGATTCCTGCGTTAATTAAATTAGGTTATACAAAAATGAAAATGAACAATTTGTAGTACTTCCGACTTCCGTCGGGTCCTCGCTCCGTTCAACTCTTAACAAGGCAAAGTAGCCTCAAACTGAAAACTGATTGGCCAAAAAATAACGTTACGAAAAAGAAATCAAACCTTTTAATAACTGGATCCGGCACTGATGTATGCGGCTGAAGAAGACTAAAGCATTTCAAATCTTCGGTTCGGACTAGCGGTCCCGTTTTTGCTCCGAGTCGTTATTGTTGACAATTTCGGCGTTTCTGAAACTTTGGCGAAATCATCATCTGTGATTGTAAAACCCAAGTGGTCTATGGCAAACAATTCTTCATCCGGTTTATCACGTATGCCTCCGTGACGCTCATCTGCCCGAACCCCGTCTAGAAAGTCATCAACGTCTCCATGTTGGATTTGTTTCCAGGTTTTCTTTTTATTCTTCGAACGTTTATGTTTCTGTACACCTAACAAGAACGCCGGATTAAAAACAAAATACGTTTCACACTTTCCATCTTAAGTAAACAGATAAGTAAAAAACAGGAAAATCATAGTTAAAATATAGCCAACTGACAAATGTTGCCACCTAGTTTCGCCACCCATTGTCGCCACTTGCTGTGTGGCAACAATGATATCGGTTCAACCTTAACAACAGTAACCATTTTTAGTCCTTTGGTGGAGTAATGCAATTACTGTTGAAATACCTCGTGTCTTAGCCATTATAGCCGTATTAGAAGTAAGTTAGAGATAGAAAACAGCGACACCGCTAGAAATAAATTCGGAAATAATTTAGGTTTGAGGTCGATGGTTTCCGTTTCTCCTAATGTCAACAAATTTAAAGTACAGATTCGAAAATAAAGATTTTCAGAATGTGTAGTCAGATACAAAGAAAATAAGAGTGGAATCGAATCAATCGAAGCACAAGATTCAGAAAAACGATTCACAAATCACAATTCACATAATCTTCACGATAGACTCGACGTTATGAATGAAAAGACAAGATAAGAAGGAACACATGCTCATGCACATGCACATGTAACGTAAGAAAGGGTGCAATGCGGATGAAAATTCGAATTGCCATTCCCGCTCATCGCCAATATCAGATCAAAACCTTGCGCTTATGGCGGAATAGGAGGACCGTGTGTTTTCGCTAAACTTCTTTCTTCTAACAATAAGTTATGTGAACAATAATTATTGAACACAAAAAATTTAATTCACATGTTTATAAACTTGATTTCATTCTCTTTCACAAGGTTGAAGTTGAATGATTTTCTCTCTTAAGCTAGTATTCGACTATGTAAAAAAAAGTTTCGTTGGAGTTGAAACTTTCTTTGCGCAACTCTTTTTGAAACTTATTTTTCGGCCTGGGATTTGAAAACAGTTTTATAATTATTCCTCTGAATAAACTTTCTTTTGCGCTATTTGTAATTGAATTTTTGTTTTAAACCCACTCGTATTGAAAAAAAAATTTCGCGCCAAGTTTGTATCGGAACCGAATAGTTTCATCAAACTTGCAGAAATTGCAATTTTTTCCATTTCTTGAAACCATGAAGAAATTGCAGATGCGTAGAGTTTCGCAAAAGAAGTTGAGAGATTTCATGTGCTATTCTACTTAAAGCTACGAAGTTGCACAGCGAAGTGCGTTTCTTCATGAAACTTGAAAGAAAATTTTGCATAGTCGAATATGTACTAGCTTTAAAGAGGGAAATTGTAATATAATAACTTTTTTTTTGTTTTAGCATTTTATCAAAAGTGTAGGATTCTCCTTCCTATTATTGTGAAGGAACATATTCAATATGGTAATCCTATTCCGCCGCACAGCATTTGTCATCTTCATTTTCATTATGTAGAGTAGACTAAAGTATAAACCATTAGAAAGAAGTTGTAATCATCGATTGAGTTGTGCCTTGCGTGTTGGTGAACTTTATTGGTATAATTGATGTTCTCCGAACTGTTGATTGTTTCTCGAAGATGTGTCTAATCTAACATAATATTGGGTGCTAGGTACGTATTCGTTGATATTTGAAGAAGATTGTTGATTTTGCCGTATTTTTTGCCTCAGCCTAAACTTTGTACTCTCCGATACAGTAACTTCAAGGACGGCTGGATTTCTCTCTCAAAATTATAGCAATCAAGGTCATTTTTTGAATTCACGTGTTAAATTGTAGTTCAAAAGTCGTTGTTATGCTGTCACAAAAAGGTTTGAAGGTTAAAACAAATTAGTACATTTGCGACCTTGTACCTTGTAGCTCCATGCTCCATGATGAGATTGCGAATCAACAAAGTTGTATAACCTTGCACACTACTTATCAATCAAGTGAATTTGGCAGTTTCACGAAGCATTCCTCAATTTGAGAGGTGAGAATACTTTAGAACTTCTGGAAGCAGAAAGTAACAACTACTAGAAAATGTTTAAACGGAGTGTTTTTAGTGTTGCTAATTTCCATCATTGCTTATAACTATTATCAATTTACACAAGTCGAAGACTCACCAACTGTTCAAACCGAAATATGGTCGTGTGCTAGGAAAAGTTTCGATTTCTAGAGATGGAAAGCGCTACTTTGACTTTAACGGCATTCCTTATGGAAAACCACCTGTTGGAAAATTGAGATACAAGGTTAGTACCTACAAAATTTTAGTTGATTGGAACGGAATTCCTTTGATACCAAAAGGTTTTTAGTTACTGAGCCATATTAGTTGAATTCACAAGTGCCACCATTTTACCTAAAATTCACAAGTAACTTGTTCTGTACTTTTTCTATTCCACAGGAATCTTCTAAACCGGACAATTGGGAAGGAATACGAGAGACCCAGCAATATGGCGCTGAATGCGCTCAGCTCAATTTTGTTGTAGGTACTAGTACTGGTGATGAAGATTGTTTATTCCTGAACGTAGCAACACCAAAGGTAAAAAAAATCAAAGTTGACAACACGATATATGTTCTAACGAAAGTTTAGTGTAAAGTGCAACTTTTTATTTTTATTTATTTAAAACGTTTTTCAGATTAGCAAAGATGCGAAGTTACCAGTACTTGTATTTATTCATGGTAATTTACTGTAAAAAAAAACTTTTCAAAATGAATTATCTTTAATATAACTTTATTATTTCACAATAATAATATAGAAATGAGTTGTTTTCTTGTTATTTGTAATAAGGTGGGTTATTCGTCTGCGGTTCTTCAAATGGATTAGGAGCACAGTACTTCATTGACGAAGATATAATTCTTGTGTCCATGAATTATCGCCTGGCTTCTCTAGGTTAAAATCGTAAAAATTCAATTGGAAGAAAATTATTTTGACTTGTAAGTTGCTGTTTGTCTAAAGGTTTTCTGAATACCGGAGACGGAGTTGTGCGCGGAAATATGGGTCTCAAGGACCTAAGTACTGGCGCTTCAATGGATTCAAAACAATATTGAAAATTTTGGTGGTGATAAGATGAAAGTTACTATAATCGGGGAATCGGCTGGAGGTCGGATCAAAATATTCAAAGTCACTTTGCCGGGTTGATTGATGTGTTATGTCTTTTTTTTAGGCGCATCCGTTAATTACCACTTGCTTTCACCACTCTCCAAGGGTAACACTTCCATAATTTCGATAAATGCATAAACTTACTCAGTTTTTTTTTTGCCAAAAGGATTATTTTATCGAGCAATTTCTCAAAGCGGAGCAGTTTTAAATTCTTGGGCTCTTAGAAGAAATCCCGGGTTACAAGCTAAACGTCATGCGAAACAACTGAATTGTCCAACTTCAAACTCGGAAGAAATGGTAGAATGTCTTAGACTTTTGCCTGTGGGTGATATTTTGGAAAGTCATGTTGAAACAATGGTAATAACTAGAAGAAAAAAACACTTTGAAGTAAAATTTGTGTCAAATTTTGCGAGTTGTGTTCTGAAGGATTCATTTTTATTTAGGACATTTTTCAGAGAACTCGATGGACTTTTTGTTCCAAGTGTAGAAAGTGTCAAGGAAGGAGCAATGATTTCAGCACATCCGTATGACCTCATCCAAGCAGGACCAGTTAATAAAGTTCCTTGGCTAAGTGGTTACAATGCAGATGAAGGCGAAATATTTTTTGCCTGTGAGTGAAAATAGCTCATTATTTTTTTTAAATAATTAATTTATATTTGAATTTTTTGAAAAGTTCTCGGAAAAAATGAATCGCGTATGGAAGAAATGGAACAAAAAATTACCGAAGACCTGCCCAATCTCATTCTGTACGAAAATGGTGACAAGGCACACAGAACGGAGCTGGTGAAAAAATTGATCAAGTTTTACTTCAAAGATGGTCCACCGGCAGGAGTTAAAACAGTCAAAGAATACATCAAACTGCTCGGTGATGGAATTTTTAACTACGGAATTACAGAATCGATCAAACTACATGCAAATTTTCATCCTGTATTTCCATACTACTACGATTACAATGGAGAATTTCAAAATGCAAATACCATGATGGCTCTACGGGGCAAGTATCCCATCCTGATTGAACTCTTCGTCCATTTAGCACAAAGTTGGGTTAATAAGAACTTGCTGGGAATTCAACCTTTACTTCAAGGTGGAAACCTTTTTTATTAAATTTATATTTTATTTGTACATTTATATCTCTTGATTACAATTAATGGGTGATGGTTTTAGGTGTTGGGCATGCCGATGAATTGCCACTTCTCTTCCGGATGGAACTATTTGGCATCGGTTCAACAATCAAACAGGGTGACAAAGACTACGAAATGTCGAAAAAGATGGTAAAGCTGTGGGCAGCATTTGCACGTGGAGATGAGTAAGTTTGAACCACAGGGTTCAATGACCTCCGCCTTCTCTTTTGTTTCTATTGCCAATACTTCTGCAGTTCATATTAAGCGCTTAGATTATAATTAGACCTTAGAATTTAACTCACTTTAATGTAAATTTATTCAGGTTTCTCTGCTCTAGGTTAATTGGTTAACCGATTTTTGTCAAAATTTATTTCTATACCATATAACATATTTTTATGTAATATTTCTCATTTGCGCTTTAATTTTGTTTCAAGGAATATCGTTATCGATGGCAAGACACTAAACAAACTAGAGAGCAACGCTAAGGAAATCAAATACCTCAAACTTGCGAAGGTCATGGACTTTATTTCAGAGCCTAATACTGAAAGACTAAAGTTTTGGAAGGCCAATTCTCTAATAAAGTGAAACGGACAGGTTTGAGTCATGAATTAATAAAAAGAACGGTGTTTAAATAACAAACAAGTTACGTATATTTTTTAACTTAAAAGTACTCTGACTCAAAAATTAAACGATGGAAAGCCAATAGAAACCATTTCTGTGTTTGAGTGTCTTATCTCATCAACAAGATTTCCTTGGAAACCAGGATGAGAATTGTACAGGATGTTAGGATAAGGCTGTTGAAAAATTTGGTGGCGTCAGAGCTGAAATCCGAGTAATATAGAATATATGGTGGGGCATTTTACATATTTAACACTTATGAGTATGACAAATATGGTAATATTTTTTGCTGAAAAAATTACCAAATTGGAATCCGTGTTTGATGCTCAGTAACAAAAGCAGCCATCATCGCCCTGTCGCGGATATGATATTTTACATCGATACCCTAAACTTCCATGTGGAGTGCACATAGATTTGCATTGCCCACAAGTATTTGCACATCCTGTTTTAGTATTTAGAAACAAATTAATAATTGAATCAAATTTTAAATTGTTACGAATAATCATAAAGTTTAGGTGTACTAAACTTTTTAGTACTTTTTAGTACCTACGATTAGCGTGCTAAATCTTACCGTTCTCTTCTTTGGCGTCCGAAGGAGAAAGCAAAAGAATGGTGACGATTATTACGCACCAAGTTAACATTTGCTTGATATGCATTTGAGTTAATCAAAAATTATATAAAAATTTGCGTGATTAACTTGGAAATATAAAAAAAATTAAGTGACAATAATAGACGACTTGGGTTTTTGGCAGGAACCACCAGTTTCCTCCGGTAGAGAATGTGCAACTGACACGAGTCAATTGCCTGGCATGCATCTATATACCTAAAAACACACTTCCAATTTCGTTTATCATTTTATTCAAAACTTCATCCTGTAGCAGAACCTACAACAGCAGCCCTACAACAGCATCGCCTACAACAGCTTCCCCTACAACAGCAGCGCCTATAGCGGTGAAGCTGAATTGATTAAGGGTATTTACCACGAAATTTTGTAATTGGTCGAGCCATACAAGGTTGTTCCACGCTATTTCATTCCGGAAACGCCAAATTTCCTTTCCGTTTCTCTGAAGTTTCCATTCCTACGGTAAATCCCATTAATTCATTACAATCACTTCAACTTTTGTTAACAACTAATAAGAGAAATGCTTCTTTTATCAATGCATCCTAAGTACCAATTCGTGCTTTCTAGAGAAAGTAATGATTGGTGCTTCTGAAAGTTATGTAAGCATAATTAATTTTCCCAGAAGCTCTCCCTAACAAAAGTTTAATTGAAAGATGCTCAAAAGCTTTTTTTTTTAAATCATTGGCAAAAGAGAAAGACGACGTTGAAGAAAAATTAGTAATACATTCTCGTAAAGAATACATTTATTTCTACGTCAGAAATGTAATCATAATCAATCTCAACTTGTTTCTAATTTGTTGGGTCAACCGTTCCGCACACTGGACATAGTAATTGGTGAAACGTTAAAAGATGTTCTTTGTTACAGTTGCGTCAGTTGGGACGTGAAAACTTTTTTGTTACTTTTACATAAAAGAAACTTGTTGGTGTGGTTTTAGCCAAGAGACTTGATTACTTACTTGATTCTATTAAAATACACAATAATTACAGTTGAAACTGTAAGAAACGTATAGCAAATCATCACTACCCATTCCCTAGCACGGTCACGGTAGAATTGAATAGACGCTGAAAGCTTGACATTTGAGGCGTCGAAAGCATCCAGGATTCCGTACGGAATGGAAAAGATGACAAAAACGCAAATAAAGTAAGAAGAATTTTTCATGAGACGAAGGCGGTGTCTGGTCAAAATACCGTGCTCTACGCGTGCCTAAAAAAATTAACAAATTCTATAAGATACACTTTTACTTTGACTAATATCTTACTTGAACTTTATGTACTATAGTTATTATTGTTATATATAACATTATTAATAAATTAAACTATTGCTAACTATAATTTAACTTTAGTTTCAAGTAATGTTTAAAAAAACTCACTTCAGACCCAGACGGATCTAAAGTGTGTATCAAGCGTCGAATTTTCGTCCACTCTGTCAACAAATGTTACTTTTCTTTTAAAATCAAATAATTTTAAATGTTAGTGTTTTATGAAATTTCTTTACCATGAAAAAGTATTAGCGCTGGACCAACGTGAAGTGTAAATAAGAGAAAGACTCTGTAGACATAATCCAGGGCGACATTATGCAAAAGAAAGATCTGTCAAAAAGAAACATGATAAAATACTATAAGCCTTAAGCATTATATAATTTGGAAAAATGATGTTTTTCAACCCAACCACGTGAACTGTTTATTACTCACTTTCAATATCTGACGCCCTAAAAAATGTAACGAGCTTTTAAAGCGTTTGCAAAGGTTAAGTCAATTTTTCAAGGAAGCATAGCCTAACCCTAAATGATTCACGTTGTGTTGAACGACCAAATTGATAGAGTGGCATAAAAGAGGTTTTATGATACATTAACTTAAACTCATTTGAAAAAATTTGCAAAATTTTTCATTTTTTGCAAAAAATAAAAGAACATCGAAAAACAAAAGATTGAAAACTGCCTCAATACCTAATTAGGTAACAATTGACATAGAGGTAAGGTGCAACTCAAAAAAATTTCGGGTTATCAAAAATTGAAATCTTTGATGTCATTGGCAGTAAAATATAATTATTGTTTTTACTGACATCAAAGCCAATGGTTTCGTTTCGTTTCATGAGCAATTAATTGTTATCAAACTTTTGCACTTGACAAGTTAGGTTAGACTGAATATGTTTCAAAAAGTTTAAAATGTTTCAAAACGGGTATCACCTTAGTACATTTCACTGCACCTGACATTTCCGGGTCAAACTGGCGTGAAAAGGAAATCGGAATAAGAATTACAAACGACAAAGAATTAATCAAAAGAACTGAAATGCCAGGAGAAAAGTAGCGTCCTCGAGTATACGTGCCTGCTAATTGGATTTCGCGAAATGTAACCTCTTTCCAAGACCATTTCTGTAATGGTAAAAGTGATTATGGCCAATGAGTAACCTGCAACAAAGTATCAATATCAATTCTATTATTTTAATTAAGTAAATACATCATTTTCGATTTATAACTTCTTTTTTGTTTTGCATTAATACATTTTGTTTTGATCATTTTAAATTTAATTCAAAATAGGAAAAAAAATTAATTAAATTTACGATAAAGAATCGCTCGCGGTCCACACCACCGAGATATGGGACCAAGGCTGAAGTGTCGCTCAAGTACCATTATTCCTAAAGAAATTTGATTAAGAATTGTGCCCATGGATAAATTGGCCATCCAATAGTTGCGTGGTCTGAAATTGAATTGATTTAATTTACTGTTTATACGAAATGATTTATTTTTCGGGGAATAGTAAGTATTAGTATTTCGGTTAGTTACTGAAATATCTTAGCTAACCAATTAATCTTCTTTAAAATTAAGTTAGAATAAACTCAAAACTTGATAATTGTAAATTTGATTTACTTGTTATATTTTCCAAGACAAAAAATTGAGAAGATAATGCCTACATGAATAAAAAAGCACGGAGTAGTAGCTGAATAGATTACAACCAACGTCACCTCGCCTATGCTACTGATCGCCATGACTTCCAAGCAAAAACTAAAATATGAATTAAGAATTTCCAGGCAAAATGAGCATCTAAACGACAGGAACCAAAGAGAAAGTTTAGCGCAGGAGTGCGTTGTTTGACGAAGAAGTATAACGTTAGCTTCAACGACTCGATGCGATGTTTTTTTTTATTCTTAATGGTTTTTCTATCGAAGTGTTTACGCTAAAAGTTTGTAGTTTTAACGTTTCTCATTACATGGGATGGCTAAAGACTTTGAGTACTTTTTGATGACCCTTTCCTGAATGTCTTGAGACAAATTTATACCTTATGTCCCAAGGCCAGATTTCCAAAAATCCCGAAAAACGGAGAATTATCGCAACGTAATTCAAAAAAAAGTAATATGCACCGAAATTAATTTCATTTCAAGCCTAGCCGAAAATCGGACTCAAAGAAGCGAAGATTTTGAATCGAAATTCTTTTTTCTGAAAGTCACAAAAGATCAGGAAGGAATTGCGTGGGTGTGGAGCTTCAACCGCTGGAAAAACAGAGGTTACAAATGGGTTATACACTGGAAGAAGCCTTTTTTGCATTGTTTGCAGAAGTTTGCATTGTTTTAGTATTCTGTCGACGAGTTTATTTTTATAAGAGCCTCAGAGACTTCTGAATAAAAAGAAACCCATTTCTTGAAGTATGTTAAATTTTTTATCGTTAGTACCTACATTTAAGTTAGTAAAATTGACTAAAAAACGTTGAGTTTAATGTTCTCACTTCAAAATTACAAAAGACATTAATCGTGTAGTATTAGTTCCTTTTCAGTTGGTTTAGCGACACAGGAAGCGTCGTCCATTATGGATTAGTCAACTCCTTCAAATTTTTTCAGAAATCCCGGTAAATGGACGACTTAATGGATTTCCTTCAGTAATGTCTGACTCGTCCAGACTGTCAACTTCCATTTCTTCTTCGTCAGAGCTACTCATGACGACATCACGTGAAGAAATACTGCCGCCGATGCTGGCAGTATCTGGCTGGATACGTGTGCCTTCGTTACTGTTTACTGCAACAAATTCTTTTACGCTTCCCACGTCTTCATCTTGTTGACCTTTAGAGTAGGTCACTTCAAATGGGTTCACTCTATTATGCACATTGACCGCGTTATGATTTTCAGTTTGATCAATTTGATCATCCAATTCAGCGTCTTCTTCTTCGATAATTTCATGCTTGTGACTTCCTTTCGTTGCCGGGAGTGAAAGTGTGACCAGGTTTTCGTCTAGTAACAATATGGTTAGCTTAGATTAACTTTAACCAACTGAACTTAACTTAGATGTATGAAATTCCAATTATTTATAACTAAAATTTAATGGTGGTTACCTTCTCCTTCGTATTCAAGCCCACTGTCACCTTGTTCCAGGTCGCTCCCGTGTCCACGACGAAAGCAACGATCCATTTCTATCGCAACATCCATTCTTTCGTCCATTGGAACATTGTCA
>JABASK010000419.1:0-15131 GCA_019776465.1 Rambutanura hunanensis | reverse complement strand
CGGGGGGATATGGCCCGCCTGAAGTACCCATCGGGGACCAAAACTTCAGCCCGACCATATCCTGCCCACCCAAGGATTGAGCACCCCCGGATTCCACCCGGGGGGCTCACAATGTCACAGTTGTTTATACCTTCTACGATTAACTTGATGTCATAAGATTTGAAATTTCAATCGTCAAAATGTTTCGCGTTTGTCTTGCATGTGTGCAAAACCTTGGAATGTAAAATCAAAGTGCGAGTGATGAGCGTGAATCTTGTGATTCTTCTCAAATGGTGCATAGCAAAAAAAACATGACTGTATACGTCTGAACAAAGGATCACGCAGCTGTCTTTTTTGTATATCCGTTGAAATCATTATAAAACCCAATTATGCAGAGTGCGATGTTGGGGTTATTTTCTTCAAACCTTTTAATTTGTAAAAAAGTAAATGGAAATTTGATTCCATTCCAGTTCACGTTG
Source organism: Rambutanura hunanensis (assembly GCA_019776465.1). NCBI lineage: Eukaryota > Metazoa > Arthropoda > Collembola > Poduromorpha > Neanuridae > Rambutanura > Rambutanura hunanensis. The sequence continues at coordinate 14,673 of JABASK010000419.1, read as the reverse complement.
TTTTGACTAAACAGCATATTATAGTAAAACGTGCTTTGTAACATTCTTTTAATATTTCCATTTGTGAAGTTTTGGAATTCAGGTCTTAAGCTTGGGTGGAGGTGTACAGCTCGCTTGAAACAAAGGTATTATCAAAAGAAACATTAATCAAATGACGAATTTTGCTTTGTAGAATATCCGGTAGTGCCGCACAGCCCCCACCTGTGAATGATCGACTTTACATAAATGTTATGAGAAACTTTAAAATATTTTGAAAAGTGAGGTTTGAGGCTAACTCTGTATAATGTTCGATTCGCTCTTGTAGATGATGTAATGAATGATAAAGCACAAACACAAAAGCTTGTTCACTGTATACACCAAACAAAAATGTTTTAAAAACTGGGAAACGGTTAGTCGTACTTCCATTACTGTTGGTCTTGCTAAAATGTAAATTGAAAGTAAATTGTATCTTGTAGTTGCATAAAATTTGAAGTTTCTTTTTCATTAGATTGACAAGGGGTGTGTTTGCTCGTTTGAATATTTGATCAACTGCGATAGTTTTATTGGGAAGTAACACAACTGTAACTTTGATATAGTGCGTCCACTGCGGTTTCAGTGGGAATTATATTCAGTGGTACAGTGCTTCCTTTTATGCATTGATTGTGCCTCAAGAGTTCGGGATGTAATAAACTGATGTGATTCTGTAAATTAGAAACTGCATGAAAACTTTGTTCACACTTTGGGCACTGTCGATTACGGAAATAACTTGATGGAATCAGTTGTACTTCTCCATCAGATTCGCTATCGCTGTAAGGTAGCAGGCGAGACATCACACTACGCAGTGGGATGATGAAGTTATGAGATGTAGTATGGTTGGTGCGATGACTTTAAACTAGAAACTTGGAGTGGCTTCAGTAGGGTGGTGTAAAGGGACGCTCACATTTCACCGAATAGTTAGTTCAGTTGTATCAGAAGGTCTGCGAGCTAAAACGTTCTCATGAGCTTAACAATAATGTCGTCCATAGCTAATCCTGTCGAGAGTGTATCCAAGTTATATAAAATTCTTACATCCGTCCATAAAACGCAGACTAACCTGCCTCACAATTTAGAAAAAGATATCCGTCTATAATTCAAACAATTTACAACGGTAAAATATGTAGTTCATGTGAACAGCGATTTCCTAAAGAAGATCGTACGTATTCCAAGCATTTGGATTGGTATTTTTGTCAAAACCGTAAAGCGAAATCTAATCGTAACAATGTAGTGACACGAAACTGGTATTGTTCTACTCAAAATTGGGTAAAACTCAACGACTCCAATAACGTTGAGAATCTAGAACAATTGCAGAATAGGAAGCAACAGGACAAATGGATAGATCGCACGGTTTTAGATTCAGACTGTGAGTGGGATACAAAATCTCCACATTGCTGTGAGGAATTTGAGACATTTTTTTATCAAGATCGATAAGATTGGAGAATACGACCTGCGCTGTTGGTAGATTGTAATATACCATACCACCCAAACACAACTTTGTTAAAATTAACAAATAAGTAAACTTAGATACTAGCTTGCATTGTAAAATCTGTGTAGACCGACTTACTACTTACATCTGACTAAAAGCCATTACACCATTACAACTTTTCGTTTGTTTTTTGGAAAAAAAATTTTTGTCCGTTGAGAATTGTCGTTACGCGGAAACTATCTTCACAAAATCTTGAAAACACGAAGATAAAAAAGGTCTTTTCTTAAGAAATCCAAAGTTATGTAACGTAGGTTGGGTAAGGTTGTGGTTGTTCAACCATTTCTATTTTGAGGGTTAATCTGAGCACACTAAAAAAATGGTGAAGGCAAGGAATTTCGAGTTCCGTTACTTCCATAGGGAAAGCAGTGGTTGATAAAAGTTTTATCACACAATGCGAATGGCACTCATCCAACCACTGGAAAACAGTGTAAACTCTACGAATGTTTGTGGTCAGTTCCCGTAAATCCAGGAGAATTTTGGCAGAGGTGAGAGTTAAAGACAATTACAACTGTATGTGTGTTGTTATTTAACTTTTTGTTTTGTCTAGTCATAATTCTTAAGTAGATTTTTTATTTAAATTTTTAGTGAAATATCGTGGGAGCCCTATGAATGTGTCAAGGGCAAAAAATTAGATAACTATGAGTGTAGTAAGGTACTCATGAAGAATATTGGAGAAAGGGGGGACGTTTTCATCACTATGTGGAGTGATGGAATGAAGCGTCCATTCTCCAGATCACAACTTCAAATAGAATGTGAGCACCAGCTTCGCATATATGAAGAAATGAAAGATTTATGTACATGTGAACTTGTCCTGAGAAAAATCAAAATCAAGCGCGGAGAAAGCGGTACCGCCGTGTCGAATTTGAGCAAAATTTCACAAGTGTCTACTGATGCAAAAATGAGTGATACACCAACCATGGAATCTGATACAACAAATTCAACCAACATGTCACTTTCACCACAGGGGGTCATTCATGAACAAGTGCCAAGTGAAAACATCACAGAAGAAGATTTTGAGAAAGGTGATGTTTCACAAAACTTGAAATCTGGGAACGGTGTGATAGCATTGTCACATGTTGCTGTAGTTGCACCATTACAAACCAGTTGCCTCAATTTGGAATCACCGGCACATTTCGCACCATCAAATTCCACCATTGAATCAGTGACAACACAATTTTCAACACCCGAGTACACGAGCACACCAATGCAAACAGATCCGCTCATTGGTGGGGATTTGACCCCCTAACACCTTCAATGTGGGGCCTACAATCACCTTCACCTACTGACTTCAATAACACGTTTTTAGAAGCGATCGGAACACTTACAGCGTTAGATGTGTCGCTAAGCGACATTAGTTTGTCAGCCTTCTCGAATTCGCCGTGAGCTGAAACGTTTTCAGAATTTTGCGTAGAAAATTGCGTTTATCTACCTTTACTTTTGAAATAAAATGCCTTTTATAAAATTAAAGACAAGTTTGAAAATGGTTCTACGAGATTCATAGGTCACTCTCAGAAAAAAAGTTCAGTTAGGTTAGGGGGCTCGGTGGCTATGGTCCCGGTGGAGCTCCGTGGCAGTAGTGGCTACAGTCACGGTGGAGCTCCGTGGCTGTAGTCTATATACTACTGCAACCCTAACAACGGTAATTTTTTGGCGCTGATTTATTCGCTTTCAACGAATGCAATGGAGTAGTACGTATTGTTTTGGTAAGCCGTTAAATTTTGGTCACATAATTTGCTGGGAAAAGTCCATCTTTGTTGTTTAATTTTCCAAACCACCATCCACCATCATTTTCTTTGACGATGTCAATTACATCACCTTCCTTGATACTCAATTCGTCCATGTCACGTGCATCATAGTCGTACAATGCACGACATTTTGGTAAAACAGGAGCAAGTTTAGGCTTTGGTTTTGGTCTTCCCTCTCCAGGAAGTGGCCTTTGATTTTTCAAACTAATTCGGGTAGCTCCTGCCACCCCGGCATTCGGTGTTTTTAAAATATCTGCTACCGCAGCATTTCCGTTTGATTTGACTGGCCCTCCTGATTTTTTCAGTCCAAGGGTTGAGTTCGAAGAAATTGGCGGTAAGCGAAATCCACCCATTGGAACCGTTGGTTGATTTGGTGGACATGGTTCACTTGGAGGTGGAGGTGGACGGACTGTACTTTGACGAAATTGAGGTTGGGCAGGTATTGCTTGACTGGTGTTATTCACTGGTGGAGGCCGAGTAGGTGCGTTTGATCCTGGACGTGGCGGAATAATAAATTTTTGCATTCCATGAGGTTGTGTGCTGGGTTGTGATGGACGTGGTGGGATTTGCGCCGTGGATGCCCCACCACCGTAGGATGGTTGCGCCATGTTTGGTGCTTGCCGCTTAGGAATTTGTTGATTTGAAACGTGCATAGATTCTGGACCTACAAGTATGAATTAATTCAATTGCTTTTAACTTTTCGGTATTTTGAAACTTCAATTAAAAAAATGTATCATAGAAAAAAACCCAAGAGGTTTTCAGAAAAATTCTTAAAAATAGGTTTTCTTCTACGTACGCGTATTGCTTGCCAATCCATTTCCAATTTCAATTAATAGTGTTTTTGAGCCTGGCTTCAACGCAGCAAGGTTCGATGTACCGTCGGAAAATTTGAGACTCCTGGTTCCACCTCCGCCCCATCCTTGTTTCTTGACAACAAAATCCAAACTGGAAAGAATTGCATAAATTTTAAAATTACAACCAAAGCTGGAGAACAATATGACATTATTTAAAAAAAATATTGAAAACACACTGCTTTTTGTTTACCTATCGGAAAAGCTCAGTGTCAAATCTAGACCCGTAACGGCTTTGTACTTCTTGTTGAGGGTAATGACGAGTTCAGTCTTGAAGACGCTTTCAAATACAGTGTCATAAGTATTTCGGACGTGAATTATGACAAAGTCATCTTGCCTAAAACAAGATTTCATCAGCGCATTTCAATTTTTTTCTTATTTTTTCAATCTTTTATTTTAAAACGATCTTTATTCTTTGTAAATATGATTACCTTGTGCTTAAAGAAACACGGAAAATATCTTTGTACGGAATATCGCGCTTTATGATTGGAACTAGGAGACCTTTTTGTGGACCTTTTTTAATTTTTTCCCGTCCAATAAGCAAAACACGTTGCGTAGTGATAAATAAGTCTCGTTTGGTTGTCTTAAAAAAAATTATTTTTTTAAAAAAAAAACAATAGGTTCATTATTTATAATTTTTTTTTGAGATATTTTACCTTAAAGCGTCGATCGTATTTCATAACTGTTTCACAAAATTCTACTTTTTCACGACGCCCTGCGATACTTTGGAGATCTGGGCGATGATCCAATCCAATATAATCTCCATTGAAGGCTCGGTTGATAGAAAATCTTCGCCTTTGTTTCTTTCCAAAAAGAATAGCTACTCAAAAAAAAATTCAAAATTTACATAAAATTTCAATAAGCTTGAATCATTTAATAATTATTTGCATCCCTACATGCTGCCTCGTCACGTTGTTTCTGGCGTTGACGTTTTGCAAAGTATTTTCGAAATGCCCTTTGTAGGACACGCGCATATCCATCAAATTTTCGTTCTCGAAGTTCTTCCAGTTGAAATAACTAACGAAGCAACATAAATTCAATAAGCGAAATTTTTTAAACTCTGACAAACATTAAGGTCAAAAGTCAACCTTACAGATTCTGGAGCTTTGATAAAGATTTTTGATTTTCCTAGTTGATATTGATCTCCACTCATGTGAGCGGCGTGCATTATTCGCATTATTCCTTCTTTTTCTGGACCAGTCCATCTAGGCCAAGTATCTTCTGACAAGATGGCGTATCTAAAAATTTTTTGCAAAAATGCATTATAACACTACGAAGTTCTTGAAACTCTTCAATTTAAAAACTATATCCAATTGAAATTTTGTTACCTCTGCAAAAACTTCTTAAATAGACGCCGGTAGGCAAATCCAGCTCGTCGAACGCGAATATTTTCTTTGAGCCCAAGATATTCGACTTGGTGTTTAACACGGCTGTCTTCCCAGTCGCGCGGTTTTTTAGTTTCATTTGGTTTAATACATCGAATATAGGAAGGCGTACATTTCATCAGGGCATCTACGAGTTCGTTGGCCTGTTTACTAATTTTACTTCCGGCAGTTGTTGGCCTCGTATTTTGTTTCTCAGGCTCATCAGGAAATAATTGACGAACGAATTGACTAATTCAAATTAAAAACTTTCATTAAAAAAATTCGGTTATTCGAACTTTTCTCTTATTCCAAGTAAAGAAAAAAGAAAGGTTTCGGAAGTTCGCACTTACTTGCTACTACCTTGCATCAGCTTGATCAAATCGGGGAAAAGGACGTCGCGATTACGATCACAGAACCCTTGGACGGTATAAGAGACCATGCCAGCGTAGTGATGAACAATAAATCCTTCGGGATGTGGCTGATAGTGAGGATTCTTATGAACTTCATTGGCCAATTTCTAAAATATTTTTAAAAAATTCTAAATTTTGTTTCTGAAAACCTCATTTCTAAACGTTCACATTGTATGAATTTCAGGATAAATTATACCTTTTGAAAATCCGTGTCAGCCGTGTTTGTGACAGTGTGCATTGTTGCGCAAACGTCATTGAGAATTGCAAAAATCCCAGGCGGACGCTTTCCTTCGATTAAATCACAGACAATTTGATTGTTAAAGTAATCAATGTTTTGCCATCGAATTCCTTCTTGAACGTATTCCTCCTGTAGAGACGTAAAATACGTTGAGAATTAGTAGGAAATGAATTTACATTTTTTGCACACTTTTTGGCGAAGGTTAGAATTACATGGGTCCTAAGCGTCCGGTCAAGCAAAGCGCAGAATGCATCACACTGCAATTACACATTTCCTTTCCTTGCCTTAAATTAAATTTTAAATTGCGTAGAAGGCCGTCTTTTGGTCAATTGCAATTTGGCAATGAAATTGTCACCGTGATTGGTAGTGCCATGGTTAACAATTGAACAATTTATATTAAATATAGTTTGGGAAAATTTTGCGGTCACTGTCCATGCCCCAGTAGTTGAAAAGGAGGAAGATTGAAATTGATGTGGACATTGGCATAAAAGTAGTGCGAATTTTTCGTAAATTTCAAATTGAGTATAAAGACAATTACCAATTCCTGTCAAAAATCAATTGGTTGACAGTGAACGTACTGGCTGAAATTGATTTTTGTGGTAAATTTACTTTTACGCAATTTTTCTCAACTAAGATAAAATACAAATTGCGTTAGAATTAGCAACGCTTTAAATCTCATGCCGCTACGACTAGAAATTCATTGGGATTTTACCCATTTCCCTTACTAGTACATTCGATTGCTTATGATTATGAATTCATTCAAGAAGAAATAAATACATGAAATACATTCATTTTTCACATCATTTAGATGAGAAACATGGTTAAAGTTTCAAAATTTTGCAAAATTGTAGAAGGGAAAGCGGAGGTGGGATGAGAAAATCAGGCCATCTCTCAACCCATTAATCAAAAGGTGACGATAAAAGGGAAGTTGAAGAACGGAAGGAGGAGAATATGTGCACATTGCACTTCCCAGTAAGTGGATTCGCCAATTTACAATCCTTGCGAAATCGGTTCAAAAATGCAAGTTTTGAGCTTTTTTCGTGAGAACTGCCACACTCTTAGTACAGCAGAAGTTCAACGAGCGGTGCGCTCAAATTTAATAAAAATAGTTGAAAATAAAATAAACCAGCTTAAAATTTTCAAACTATTTTCACCGAAAAAATCTAAAAAATCGGAAGGGAAAGGGAAAAACTACTGAATTTTAATAAAAGTTATATCGTTTTATTCAAAGTAAACTTCATCTAAACTCTACTACAATGTTATAATTTTTATTAAGAATGTGAGTGGCGTTTAAGTGAATCTTTACAGTAAAGACAAAAGTGGAAAATGGTGTATAGTTCTCAAGATATCAAAAAGCGTGAGATCAATTAAGAATAAAAGACTCAATTTCAAATGTGGAGAGTCATATAGGAAGAACGGAAGTGACGCCTCAAGTCATGGATGCCAATTCTACCTCTTTTTCTTAACGTTTGTTGTACCTTATTGTTGGCATTGTTTGTTCAAAACAACGCAAAAACTACTCAACAATCACTCAACAGTCATAATGAAGCATAAACGACCAATAATTGCAGATTTGGGTTTAGTGGGTGAAACGACACTTTAATTTTTTTTTGTTATACGTGCCATAACAATTCCCAAATTATTTCATTTTCAAAAAGGCTATAAAACGACCTGAGCAAACTTCTCACTTTCATCAGTTGAGATTTGCGGAGCTATCTGAATTTAACAGAACGATGAACAAGGGACTACTTTCAGTAAGTACCTACCTCAATGAAGAAGTATATTGTTAATAAAAGATTCCTTGTTTCCAGAAATTGATCTAATTGTCTAAAATATTTGCACATTTTTTTCAGTTCTGTTTGGCGTCTGCATTGGCGCTCACCACTGCCCAATTTCAAGGCCAGGACGGTGGGAGTGGCGGTGGATTTGGCGGAGGTAACTTTGGAGGATTTGGTGGATCAGGTGGAAGTGGATTTGGAAGCCCACAAAGCACTGGTGGTGATGGTGGGTTTGGAGGTGGTGACTTTGGAGGATTTGGTGGAGCTTCTGGTGGATTTCCTGGAGGATTCGGGGGATCACCAACTGGATTCGGTGGCGCTAGTTCTGGAGGATTCAGCGGTGCTCCAACAGGAAGTCAGGGTGGATTCGGTGGAGGTAGCGGTGGAAGCCTTGGAGGATTCAGCGGTTCAAGTAGCGGAAGTCCCGGGAGATTCAGTGGTTCTAGTGACGGAAGTCCTGGAGAATTTGGTGGTGCTAGTGGAGGTAGCCCTGGTGGGTTTAGCAGTTTTGGAGGTGGTAGCCCTGGTGGGTCAAGTGGTGGACGAGGAGCGTTTTTTGCTGGGACACCTGGCGGTGCAGGAGGGCTACAAGGCGGGTCAAGTGGATTCTCTCCAAGCAGTTACCAAGGTGGACGTGGTGGTGGACAGGGTGGATTCTCTGGTGCCGATTATAGCGGAGACACTGACAACGCGGGGCTTAGCGGTTCTCCCGGCGCAGGAGGCTTCCAAGGAGCAGCTTCGCAACCCGCATCCTCGCCATTCCGAGCTCCGCACGCAGGAGCAAGACAAAGTGCAAGACCTTTAAGCTTCACCCCCGGACGAGGTGGCCCAAGTTACTCTGGCGCTTTAGGAGCATTTGACTACTAAAGAAGTCAACGACTGCTTGATTTGCCGCATTGGTATTTAAAAAGTGCAAATTCGGACGACTTTTTGAATAGTTTTTAGCCCTCCGTCTTTCTTTTTTTTATCCAATACCGTTCCTAAATTTAGTTTGCTCACGTAAAAATGTACTAACAAACCCTACTAACAAACTAACCAAAGCTTTTTGACCTATTAACCAACAACCTAGTTAGTCTAGTCCGCTTGTATATATTTAGTTTTCACCACTTTGTACCTTTGCAACCGCTAACAACCCTTTAACTTTTACCTTTGACGCTTCACAGTACGAAAGTTTGTGGTGCATTTTTGTATTTGTCAAATGAGAATAAGAGAAAATGTATAAAATAAAACGAGTTTTTTTGATAATGTAAAAATGTAATTCTTAACTTTACCTGTTCTGCCTTAAGTGTCAATTCGATAAAGATTTGTTGAAGTTTCTCGTTGACGTAGTTGATACAAAATTGTTCAAAACCATTTTGTTGAAAAATTTCAAATCCATAAATATCCAAAATTCCGACAGTGAGGCCATCAGTTTTAGTTTCCATCGCCGTATTAACACGCTACAATTTTTGAAAAATTTGAAATAAGTTCACGAGGTCAAAAGTCAAATTCACTTCCTGACTTCACTTACGTTGACAAGGAAGTCAAATAGACGAGCATAGAGAGCCTTTGCTAAGGCATTTTTGGTATAATTGGCTTGTTCAAGTCCGAGTGTCACTTCGATCCTGTCAGCTTGTCTACCCCACTTCCCATCCATGACACGACTGACAAGTTTCGTTCCCAAAAGATCAGGATCCAATTGTAAGATGGCAGCAGGATACATTAACACTACAAAACAATCTTTTAGCTGTAAATTTGTCGCTTCTGTTTATTAATTACAGTTTAGTAAACTTACGTTCCTGATTGCTGATACTCGCATAATTTCCCGTTTCATGAAACATAATATTTCCAAGATGAAGAACACCACCAACTATTTGGAAAATATCACTCTGCTCCTTTGTCGAGAGTCCAATGATTTTCATCGCTGTAAATAAACACACAATATCATTGACCTTGAGGGCGTATTTAGTTTTCCACCGAAACAAAACTTTTTTGGAACCCGCTTTAAAAAACTTCCTTCTTAATTTGGGCTAAAATGCTTGTTGTCCATAACCAACAATACGTTTGATTTTACTTTACCTTGTAAAGTTTCCTGGAAGTCGTGTGCATCATGAGTTCCGTCAACGCTAAAGCATGAACTTTGATTCAAATAGTTAAAGTAGTCAGGTTGCGTGAGAGCTAATTCAGCTGCAGAAAATAATTTTTTTATAAAACTTCTTTTTTTTTAAACAAAAGCACTGAAAGCATAATTCTTGAATTTCTAAAAGTAATGTTCAATACTTTTCATAGAATCCGTAGCTCCTGCACAGAGTTGATAAAAAATGTGAAAACTTCTTTCCATTGCATTTAGTGAAACTACACGAGATTTCTCCAGAAGAAAGTTTGAAATTTTCCCACCCGCTGGTTGCCCACCACGGTCAAACTGAATTTCAACGTATTTACCCTGAAATGAAAAAAAAAATATACTAGTACAGTTTTTTTTTTGAAAATGCTAAGTTAATTTCAAATAGCTTCCAGTGGATTTAAAATAATAATACACTTACAAATCTGCTAGAATTATTATTTCTAACAGTTTTGGCATTTCCGAAAGCTTCAAGGAGTGGATTTGACTCCAGAATGACGTCTTTGACATGCTGAACCGTAGGGCCTCCACCAGATACCTTGGAAATGTAATTCATAATGTACTTGGCAGCAACTGTTTTTCCAGCACCAGACTCTCCACTAAAACGTTCATAAATAAACAATTTTTTATTTTAATCGTAAATTCTTTGCAGAAAAATATTAACAAGTTTTATAAGTTTAGTTATTTTTTCAAAATTTGGTGATTTATTATGTTTTTACCTGATAATCACACATTGACTCTCATTGTCTATGAGCATGTTTCGATACATGTTATCAGCCAGAGCGTAGACATGTGGTGGATTTTCATATTGTGCCTGAATAAATTTAAAAAGAAAACATTACGTCAAATTAATTTAAGTTAAGTGAAATATTCCACAGTTTTTTATTGCATACCGCGCCTTGGTACTGGTTGATTTCCTTTTCAGTAAAATACGGCATTTGTTTGAATGGGTTAACAGAGACGAGCACTGGGCCAATATAAGTCTGAAATTTCGAAAATAATAATTTCAAAAATTTAGTTAGACCAAGTCTCATCGTGTGTTAAGCCGCGTTAACCTTTGCCAATTGACTTACAAATATCCAATCATCCATGTAGCGCTTCTTCAAGTTATCGACAATGTGCTCTTCTGATATCTTAGGCAAAAGCACCATATCATCCACACCCGATACTTTGACATTTGCCGACTGCCAGTGGTACACCTTAAAAATTTATTTTTCATTAATTATTGTCACTGTAACTTTTTGAAAGTTTAGAAAAGTGTTGTCGTTTTTTTGAAAGTTTTTGCTACATAAATCTCTCTTATAAAATTAAGGCTCGGCCGTCACAAATCCCGATCTACACAATATTTCATTCTTGGCACGTGCCGTTTCTATTATTCAAGCGAAAGCATAACGCCATGCGTCACATAATCGTCAAAAAGTAAAAGTAGCGACAAATCACATCCATATCACGCAACGCTCATTTGTTGTTACAATCCTTCTAAGTTTTATGTAATGAGTAGTAAAAGTTGCGAGTGCTAACCCGTCAATTAAAAAATACTAACAAAACTGTCTAGAAAATGGTAGTTAATTAGAGAAACTTAGGCTACATTTTGTACTCGACAATTTTGTCAAGCTAATGTTGTCCTTCTGTTTGTCTGCATTCTTTTTGAATTTTATTTAAAAACTAGTCTACTTGATCGATTGACACTTATTGTCGTGACGCGACAATTTTACAATTTTTGTTTGCAAAAAAAAATTTGCACTAGATTTCTTTCAGGTGGTTCTTGTCTTTCAAGTCTTAAGACAGGAGATGTCTCGGCATAGACTGAAAAGTGAAAATAGGTCAGACATCTTTTCGCATTCGTCATTGCCAAAATACTTATCTACTTACAAATCTTCAACTTTAAATCCTAACGCATAACTCAACCACCGTAACATTCAACATTGATTTCAATTGTAATCATTTTCAACTGCATAAGGCAACAAAGTCAGTAAGTTGTCCTTGAAACGAATTGTGGTTCTCATAAGCAAAAAAAAGGTCACAAATTCGAAACCAGGAAAATTGAAAAAAGGGCAAGGTAGGTTCCATTATAATTTTCTAAAAAGCACACCCAGCTTCTTACATTTGTATGATTCATCATTTATGAATCATAAATTAATTTTTTTTAAATAAAATTTGGTCACTTACCATTTTGAGATTTTTCCTTGAGTGCCTTTGTCCTACAGAAATATACTTGTAGCCGCGTGAAGTAATTAATTCACACCTCCAGAAGTGATCTCACGCATACAGCCATGCAATTGAAAATTAACCACGTTCATCTTACTTTTTGAAACTCTCAATAGACAAACATGTAAGGTGGTAAAATTGCGGTGTAAAAATAAACTTTTTTTCGAGTCAAAAGTCTTCCTCGTCCTCAATATTTGCACTACACAGAATAAAAAAATCACCACCACTTTGCAAATTTAGTATAGGTTTCAATCAAAATCGAACGGGTGATAAAATGTTGGGTGTTGTAAAAAACCACAAGTAGAATTCACGTACAAGGCCAACAGTCTTATCGTGACGAGGATAGGCGTTATCACTGGAAGAGCTCCAGGAACCTTTTCGGTCCTAAGTTTTAAAGTTTAACTAGAATTGTGTCGTGGCACACTAACCAAGTCGGAAAGTACAAAACTAACTAAACTAGAATCGATTCTAAACCAAAAAAAAAAAAAATAGGGAAAAAATGAATTGCACACCGCAGTGGAAAAATTCACTTAAACTAAATGATTCACTTCTAGGGCAAACTTTTGTTACTGCTCAGCTGTGAGTGATCTTGTCGAGTTGACGCCAAGATCTAAAATTTTGCAATCCTCGCGAAATGTTGACGAACCCCCACTTTTTACTTTATCACAGCGTGAGTCATTTGCTAATGCATAAAATGCAGGTTGAGTCTTTTATTTTGTTAGTGAGTCAGACAAAACTCGTCCAGAACTTACACTCCCACGCATTTACAACAATGACTGAATTTTCAAACAATGGGTTTTGAACTGAATTCTGTACTAAAAGAAACTATTCGTGTTGAGGACTCCTAGAAACTGTAGGATAATTGTAGACCGGATGCTTTTATACACCTGCCTATCAATTTGTAAAGGATAGAAGTAACAGTGCATTTCAAGCCTTTAGTTCCAGAGGTTCAACTTTTTCCTTCCTAATTTAAGGTTTAAAAGGCCCACGGCTATAACCCTACCGGTAACAATAGCAAAAGAAAACTGAATGTCAAAAAGGTTCATTTGCTGTACTACAGTTTGACAGAATTTTTTGTAAAATGGTCCCTGGCTATATGATTTAAGGTTACAGGATGTTCAGTTGACTCAGAACATTATGCAAACAAATGTTTAAGACAAAGAGTACAGTAGCCTTGAAACTATTTTGTGCTGCAAATTATCATTTACACTTAAAAAAAACGCCTCATTTTGCTAAACTTTTGAAAAATAATTCATTTAATCAAACTAGCATAATTTACTCTTGTTTTAGAAGACGCTACAAGATATTTTATGACAAAACTTTGCGGAAGAATAAATCTAAAAATAGAGTTGCACACTTTTATGTTAGGTTGTAGTATTTTGAGTTGAACAGAGTTCAGTTTAAAAAAAAACACGACGTAGTCGAAAGGCATTGGAAGGTGACTTGAATTTGAAATATAAAAATTATTGAGTAAATGTGAGACTAATTCAAAATTTCCTTACAGATTTTATCTAATAACAATGGCATCAGGTGAAAATTCAACCCCACTAGTTAAAATTTATGGGAACACGCCTCTATCCGAACGATTAGGTGCGTTTCAAAAGAAAGTCGTTGCCCAAAGAGACGAACCTCACCCTCGAAATTCGGGACCTAAAGCTGTTTTTGATGACCCGAAGTAAATTTTATCAAATTCATGCCTTCGTGTCATTGCTACCAAAATTTACAAGTGTATCCATCCAATTTTCACCGATAAGATATAAAGCATTGACGGAAGTTGTTTTGGAAGGAATGACATATTACGCCTATAAAATTTGGTGAAACTTTATGGTTTAAATAATTTTCATTTTTGAAATAGTTACGGAAGACCTATTGCTGGAAGCAAGACAGACAAACGCGGAAAAGCTGCTGCTGCCCATATTGGACGAGAAGTGATTGAACTTTGTCGCCTTATCCAGGAATATGGCCTGACCCAAGATGATGGAACTGTAGAAATTACTTTTAAAGAACTTTTTGACATGTATCAGGTTATTTCAAACAAGGTCGTTGGGGTTCTGCTTCGAGCTAGAAAACATGGTCTAGTGACCTTTGAAGGTGAAATGCTTTTTCAGCGGAGAGATGATCATGTCATCATTACTCTAGTCGTTGACCCTGAGGCGGTGCAGAATAGCGAAGACGCAACATCTTGTGTCAGCACGTGCTAAATTCGCTATAAATTTATGTTATTTTGAAACTCTATTTTCGATACTCACTAATAAAATACAGAGGGAGATTTGAACTTGACGAATACGCACGCCTTTCTACGACTTCAAACTAAAACTGATTAATTGCCAGTGATATTGGACCTGTACATCGAAATAGTATCTCGCAATCGATTCCTCGTCAATTGTTTACCGGGTACCGATCACTCATCCACACGACCTCGCCCAGAATAGGCAAAATTACGTCTTTTAAATTATCAAATATAAAAGGAAGCCTAG
>JABASK010000418.1:0-15155 GCA_019776465.1 Rambutanura hunanensis | reverse complement strand
AAAAAAAAAAGAAGAGCGCAACAGGAGCCACAAATAAAAAAAATGATTTTAGCGCGTTTTTTTAGTTAAAAAAAACTGAAATTGTCTAAAAGTTATAGATAAGAGGAGGGGATTGGGGTGGGTGATGATCGATTTGACACCCACGCGTTCTAATGTAGATGATGAAAAAATTAATGAAAAATGAGAATACATTTTTTTTTATAGAACATACCGTGAGAACTCATCAATCAAAAAGTTAGAACTGGTACAAATTGAAAAATTCTTGATTGAATCTTGTCAAAATCATCTTGAGATTGAACAAATTCAATCTTATTTCAACCCCCTCCCCTTTTTTCCAAACTGCGATGAGTTTTGATTGATAAATTTCATTTTGTTGGAACAGAAATGAAATGTCTTAAGATTAGTTTTTTATTTTTGAACAAACGCAAGTCACTCCCTCCCTCTCCTTTGCAGACCGCCTTTGATAAAAATAAGTCCCGATGAAAACTTTGAAACTCCGAATTTTATTTTTCACCGATTTTTTTTTTCAACAGTGGGCGAGACTTCAGTTTTCGGCGTGGGCGGACTGGAAGGAACCCGCGTCCTGCCCTACTTTTCAATTGAGTTACAAAATGCCAACCTTGTTATTTACGACACCCACACCAAAATCAAATTCAAAAGAATCTCCTTCTCTTTTCCTCGTAATTTCGTCATCATTTCCAAAATTTTCAAAATTAGAATTTTTTTTTTTTGGGAAAAAAAAATTTTTGTTTCTAGGAATATGATGTTCTAAGCCACAAATCCCAAGCCTACACTTTCCAAAAAACGTTCAGCCTTCTGCTCTTCTTTGTGGAAAAATTAAATTGGACAAAACGACAAAGGTCATTAAGCTCAAGCCGACTGCCTTTTTTTTTCGTCTAGCAATTAATTACTATCTCCTTCAGACTTTCTCTCCAGAGCCGATTTTGTTTCTACCTACGGAGTCGTTTTGAGTTTGAGATTTATTTGACTTGCTTTGTACTCGAGACATTTTGAAATTTTAAAATTTACACCAAGTTTTATGAGGCAAAACTTCTGTCGCGTGTCTCACTTTCTCCCATGCTTTCTCTTGCTTTTCTATTTGTTTCTTCATTTACAACACGTATAGTTGAAATGCGTGTCCAATTAGCCTTGCCGTTCTGTGTCCTTTTGTTTTTTTGAAATCTCGTCTTTTTTTTTCTTCAGTTGATTGCTTCTAGTCAAAAACAGGAGAAAAAGTAAAAAAAAAAGATAGAGAGGTTTTACTTCATGCAACAAGTGCGAGACGCCTTTCTTTTGCTTGTCTATAGTAGTATTGAGGAGAAAAACTTTCTCCTTCAACTTTCTCCCAACTTAATTTTAAAAGACTTTAGCCCCCCTTGCATTTTAATTGGAAAATTTTTATATAAAAAAAATCAATTCAAGTCCTTGGAAGGAATTAAAGTGTGTGTGGTGGTGACTTTAGTTCGGTGTATAGAGCGGGGTAAACTTTTTTTTTCTATTTACAAGTCTAACAAGACAAAACAAATATTTTTTCTTATTTTTTTAAAAAAAAAATTATTTTTTTTTTGAAAAAAAAATCGGGGGTGTGTTGCTCGAGAGATAGATTCAATTCTATTCATTTGCCAGGACGAGGAACTTTGATAGAAAATGGGAAAAAAACGGAAGGTAGAGCAGAAAATTAAAGGAAATGGCACGTGGGTGTTTTTAGCAGGAAACGACCATAAAAAAAATATATCGTGAGTATTAACATATAACTTGTCTTAAAGGAAAATGACAGTAAAACTTCACATGCTTAAAACAAAACCATGTGAAAAAAAAATAAAATTTTGAAAAAAAATACAGTAAAGGAAGAATCAATTGTTTTCGTTTTTGATTCTATAAAAAAAAATTGAACTAAAAGTACAAGCTGAAGAATTAAAGAAATGTTTGTGTATGTTTTCATTTTCCAAAAAGAATTAAAGAAATGTTTGTGTATGTTTTCATTTTCCAAAAGTAATTTTTTTTTGGGGTAAATTCCTATAGGCAGAGTAAGAATGAGCAATCCTTTACTAATTATTAGTCGTAGGCTTTTCTCTGACAATAATTTTCTAATAGAATTCTAAGCCTTTATAAAGAAATAATAAAAAGAAATGGAGACTATATCAAAGTGCGCAACGTCTACAGGCACTTCATAGACACTAGGTCGACGTAGGTAAGTCCAAGAGAAGTTAACTAAAGTCAATCAAAAAACTAAACAAAATTTCTTAATTATATATTTTTTTTAAAAGAATTGATTTATTCTTTGTGAAATTTTGGTTTTGACCAAATTAAAAAAAGACGTTGAACAACAGAAATTCGTATTACGCGCGGCAACAATCTGGTATCGATACCCCTCCAGTCCCACTAATTTTTTACGTAGTTAACACAATTTCAATTTTATGTAAATTTTTCTCCGTTAGGTTTCCTACCAAATACAAGTTTTTTTAGGTCAGTTGACATTTTTGTAGTGGACCTTCTTGGTTTTGACCTTTTGGTAGTAGCAACTCACCTCTGTTCTAATAGTAATCCTTCTACTCGTAATATCTTTTTTTTTTTTACTGTTGTTTTTGCTGTTATGGAGGAAAGGCTCTTGATCTGATGATTCTTTAAGAGACAGATACTCGAAACGACAAAAAAAAGTAGCAAGTCGACGAACAGTGAAAATGTCGTCTTTCTTGAGGTTTCTCTTTCATTTCCAATTGGTCCAAGTGCCAAGTGGACTTGACTTTTCTCCAAACATCGTCGCTTTTCTACCCTCCCGTTGTGTAGGGCTCTTTTCAATTGATTTACTTTTGGCCACAAAGTCTCATTTCCACTCGACGAGATGGATCAGCTGACCTCACTTTCACCCGTGCAACTCTACTTTCTCTTCATCCAGGACCCGGGAAATGAACAGAAGCGAAACAGCGCAACAGGGTCATAAAAATTTCAAATTGGAAAACAACCCGCTTTGAATCCTAATGTCGTAAAAAGGACTTAAACATCAACGACATACATTTAGTGCAAATTTTTTTTAAACTACTTTTGATTCCTTCTCTCTTTCTCTAACGCGTGCCCTAAAAAAATAGCACATTTTTTTTAGAGCAAAAAAAAAGAAAGAAAACAATCAATTTTTTAAAAGTTTTAGAAAAAAATAATTTTTTGCTCTAGTAATTTCGTTTGGTACTTTTTTCTAACTCTCTTAAGTTCAAGTGCTTCTTTTGTACGGTTACAAGAAGATGCTTTTGACTTCATTGCTTTTACTCATGTCAAGTGAAAACGAGTCGAAGTACAGCACCATGTTTTATTTTTCAAGTACTTTTGGGCTTAAAACCTTGGAATTTTTGGAAACGTGGGTGGTTTAGAGGAAGGGGGTTGATTCGGAGAAAAGTGAGGTCAACTGACTCTACCTCTGTCAATGATCACGGACTTGACCTCTTGATCCAACCTAGTTTTTTATTAAATCAAAATTAAGAATTTTTTTTTAAACGAAGAGAAACTATAGTTTTTTCTAAATCTTCATGAAAAGTACTGCTGAAATTTTTTTTAAAGCAACTTTACATTGATTTTCATTCGTGAGATTCGATTTTTTGACTGTTTACTTTGCCAGACGAATTTGCGATAACGAAGGGAAAAAACGACTTGCTCGAACCGAGAAAAATTGTACAAAAACGTCGGTATTGACATATATGGTATAAATGTTTTATATAAATTTAATAATTTATATAAAAATTTTAATGTATTACGATGTAGTTTATTAATGTCATATAGTTTGGAGTTTATTATTTTATTTATTTACGAAATTCAGTGTGGGCTGTTTTATTTAAAACTGATTAAAACTCAAAAGGAAGGTGGTAATAATCGAGTAAAAGTAGTTTAACTTAATCGTTTTCTAACTTAAAGTTAACAAAAGACTTGACGAAAAAAAAAAGTGTGTCTCGTTAACTTTTTGTTTCGTTCTGTCTAAAAGACAGAGCGATTCGAGTCGTAAAAGAGAAAACCAAGGACTTTCTCCACCTAAACTGTTGATAAGATAAAAGTTTTTGGTAAAAAAAAAGACAAACAAGAAGGCGACGTGTCACTGTGGCAATCGACTGAAAAGATAACGTCGACAATGTCGTCAAACCATAAAAGTTAAAAGCTCCTTGTCACAATTTGTTAGAAAATTTGATTATAAAGATTTTTTTTTGGCACGACGTTACCTTCTTTGCTTCGTTTATTCATAACTTCAATTTTCGCCCTTCCCTAGTTGACCTTTGAGCGTTTGACCTTTCCTTTGACGCGTGGGTCTCACAGGCTTTTCGCATACTCACTTATTTTTTGCACATATAGCCTTTTCTTGTGGCGTCCCCACCCTCACCGCCGCTAAAATTCAAATATCTCTACACTTTATTGAAAATTTACAGTTGGTTCACTTTCTTGTTCCGTGACCTCCGCAGGCCACAATTTTGGACCTGAAATCTGCAAGTGAAAAAAAAAACAATAAGAATTTAATACCCGCAGTTGGTCCCACCGGGTAGTAGAAAATTGACTTGTTCACATGCATTGCCAGAAAAGCCTTACTTTTTCCAACTTTCTTTTTCTATTGTAATCCTATTACCCGAAACTATTTCTCCCTGGTACTTTTCGATAAGTTCGGTGTTCTAGTTAAACTTAATTTGTTAGTTCTACCCCCTGACATTCTTTTTGCTCCTCTTGCATGTCAATAGCTCTTGCTTGGTACAAGAAGTCTGTTAATGCGTATAAAAAAAAGAAGCAAAGTATAAAGTAAAGCCCTTGTTTTATTCACTTAGTTTAGCTAATTATTTATTCTTAGCATTTAGTAGGTAAATTAATTATATCTTCTTTTTTCTCTTAAGAAAAACTGGTGAGAACGCCCCACGCTGCAGAGGTCATTGACCCTGACGAATCTAACTTTAGCATTCTAAACTATAATAAGAGAGATTGGTCGAAATCCGACCACGTTTAAGAAGGCGGATGTCCCATCCCACGCCTAAAATGCTAGAAACTTTAGAAAATCTTAATTTAGCGTCCGAAGGCGTCAAGGCCATTGACCCCTTAGGGCGTAGAATATAAAAGCTAATACATTTTTCAAATTTAGAGCGCAGTTTGATATTCGACAGTTGGTCATAATCCAGTCCTTTGATTCCTAATGATGTCAAAATTGAGTGATATATATTTGAAGGCGTGGGCAGTATTCCTCTAACAAGTGTCCACTGGGAGATTCCCTGTGTCGTAGATTCTCAAATTAGGTCCCATTTGTAGTCAAGACATGACGAAGGAAGGCGCAGATGGAAGAGGTTGCGACGTGTCATAAATTTTGTAAAACTAGAATCCAATATACACTTTTTGACTTTTACTCGACGAGGAACAAAGTCATCGTGTCGATTCGTGGACGATGGACGTTGGACTATTATTTGTAAGAATGTCATAAGTCAAGTCAGTTTTTATGACTGGACCACTATTAGCTAGATTTTGAATCTTATTTGAAAAAAAAGGAGACAGAAAAGTAATCTGTACCAGTGGGATTCATTTCAGTAGGACCAAACGGCACCTTAGTCACGTCGCTATCCTACACGGTAATTTGAAAAGTAAAATTTGACACAGTTAAATACATAGTACTAGTTTTTTTTTTGACAACTTAGGAAGAACAAAAATCGGTTTGAAAATTTGGCCAACCACACCCCCATGCTGATTTGCCTGACACAAATTGCTCTCACTTTCCTATCTGATTAAATTTGAGAAAAGAAAGGGAAAAGGATGAATTCAATCTGACTCGTTTTTTCTTTTGGAGGAAACACACTTTTTTGGCAAATTCTAAAATTACTTTTTTTTAAATGTTAGTCGACTGTGTGGTACACAATAGAAAAAAAAAGTGTGGAATACTATCGTAAGTTTTTTAAGTAACACATTAGTAATTCTAGTAAAAAAAAGTTAGAATTTTTAAATAAAAAAAAAGTCAAATCTTGTGCAAAATGTAAACACGCTACGTTGCAATTATACACAATATTAAATTTATTATAATGTCGTCATCTAGTATAGAAAGTATGAAACTTTGAGGCTATTTTAAAATTTAGAGGTCATTCACCTTTTCTAAATTTCTCAATGTAAGTTTATACGCTTAAACAGTTTATTCCTTCGCCCTATATTTTTAGTTGATAATCAAGAATTGTTGACTTTACTTCCATTCTTGTGATGACGCTCTCAAACTATTGCAAAAAGAAGGTCAAAGGTTAGTGATGAGAAAAAAAAATTTTAATGAAAAGGCTGAAAATGTACTCGGGTGGTAATTAAAACGTGAAGGCACAGTACGTTACGTTTAAGTTGGAGCCTATGGCTTGCTCTCTTACTAGAATTCTTCTTCCCGCCATGATTAATCAAGGTAATTGAATTCTTTTGTAATTTTCAGAAAATCCATCAAAAAGCTTTAGACCGCGTAGTAGTAGGACATACTCCTTAACTCTCTTCACTTTAAATTGAAGGATTCAATTACATTCCTTGCAATAGTCGGCGCAATTTGACTCCTCCGTGCCCTTCTTTCATTTCACTTAAAAAAAAGACTTTTCAAAATGAAACGTAAATTTTGAAAATGGGTCTCAGCACTACTGTAATTAAAATCCAAGCAAATTGGAAGGCCTCGAGGGAATTACCGGGTAGGAAATGAAATTTCCCGGGGAAAAATTCTCAACAAAATCAACACTTTACTCAATTTGACTCAATTTGACTAACGACGTAGAGTGCATGCGTAGGACTGTCGACAGAGTAACCGCACGTCGTAAAATTGTACGTTTTATTCTAGTTTTAAAAAAAAAACGTAGTTTTTGTATTTTTTGGAGCAACTAACGTTGGTATTACTCTTGTTTCAACTTTAATATAAAACTAAAATTAGAGAGAAAAGGAAGAGAGGTCAATGACCTCAAACACCGTGGTGATCATTTAGACTGATGTAACGCCTTACTTCGGTATAGTTGGGTAGTCTACAAGTATCCAGTACTGATATTCTGGTGATATTGTCGTTTTATCGTAACAAACGTCCAAAAATGCTTCTTTACTTTGTCGTTCAACTGATAAACAGTAACCAGTAGATTGTGAAAAGATTTGAAAACTTTGTCCATTCTGTACAAATTTTAAAATTTAAATTTTTTTTAAAATTGTAAAGTTATTTTAAATTTATATATTATATTTTTACATACGTCAATAGGTCTTGTACCCCAGAACTGATTTTCTCTATAATCGTTCATACTTAGAAGGCAGTCCCTGGCTAATACGGCATTCCCTTGGCNAATTTTAAAATTTAAATTTTTTTTAAAATTGTAAAGTTATTTTAAATTTATATATTATATTTTTACATACGTCAATAGGTCTTGTACCCCAGAACTGATTTTCTCTATAATCGTTCATACTTAGAAGGCAGTCCCTGGCTAATACGGCATTCCCTTGGCCAGATTCCCACCATTCCTGCTTGAAATCAATGCAAGAAGTAGTCGAACTCAGTCCAATTCCGTGATTCCAGCCTTCGTATTCCTGAAAAATTAGAAATAAGTTAAGAAAAAAGCTAAACATTTTTTCTATATTGAAATTTACTAAATTTTATTTAACTTACAGTCCATGGTTGGAAAAGCGTAACGCTTTGGAGTGGATCATTCGAGTCACAAGTGACTAATAGTTAATGGATTTTCTTCATTTCGACGTAAACATTTTCCAGTTTCTATGTTCATGAGCCGGGTAAATTTTGAGGTTGGTGTCAGTTCAGTTCGTGGAATATCCCAACAACCTTCTGGAGTGCCAGATTCTCGTCCAGGACAGTAAGCTATACCGTTTTGAATCATCGGTCGATTAACTTCAGCAGGAATATTATCTTGTGTGACTTGACTTGGAAGGATCGTCCATAATTGATAGTGATCTTCTGATTTGGAATTGACAACAAACTTTCCAGTTTTCTTTACTACGCTCAAATAAAGACCACTAGCTTGGCCAACTATACGAAAGGCTGATCCATCCTATTCAAAAAAAAATCAAGCTTTAGCTGCTAATTCTTTTACAATTGCTAAATTTTGAAAATTTTCAAAATTACGTCAGTTTTTTCGAAGCCGAAACGTTGATTCATATCATACAATTTCACGTTGCAAGAGTACATACCAATTTGTGCGCCGTTAGTAGAAGCGTTACTGTATACATCCAAACATAACGCAGTTGCTCTTATAGCAAGTTTGTTGTTTCTTTTGTTGTAGTCCTACAAAAAGGTCAAGCATGTCAATTATTTTCAAGAAGAAGACCGACTTAATAGGACGACTAGACGTCGTCAGCTAGAAGTACACTACCTCCCAAGATTGATAATCTGATCATGCTTTGATAACGATCATTCGGATCGCACTGAGCTAACTTTAGAATCGACCAAGCATCATCAGTTTTTAAGCAAAGGCCAGTTTCCTCATTAACAAGAAGGTCATAAGGTGCGTCAGTATTTTCTGTCGGTATAATTCGGATATCCGAGCAACTCCGAAAACTTTCTTGAGCCCTACCTATAAGATTTTAAGTTTACAAAACTAATTTAGAACCAAAATTTTATGAAATCAATTGCAATTGACTTACCTCTGTAATTGAATTGAATCACACAATTTTCACAGATAAGTCCAGTGGGTAGTTTTAGCTTAGCGTCTAACCAAACTGCAGAACCATCGTTCTGGTTAACGTTAATTCGTGTTGGAAATCGTGGGTCTTGACTCACATGTGGGATAATTGCTGGGTCACTCAAATTTTGAGTAGGTGAGTATTTTGTTAGTTCTACTTTGAGCAAATAAGAAAATGCTTTTTGGTTACGGCTTCTTTCCCAAGAGGGATTTGGACTTAGACGAAATTCCATATAGAATCCATGTGTATTCGGTACACCAACACTGATATCCATCCATTGTCCTTCAGTGTAGACTGCTACTGGTCCACTTCGTCCATATTTACCGTCAAATTCACTATCACGTGGACGCCAAACGCCTTCGGAACTTAGAACATCCTTGTCTTCACCACAGAGACCACAGTTGAGGCCGGGCACGGTAGGCTGCGATTTACCGACACCATCTCCGCCTAAACAAAAAACAATTTTATGAGATGAAATATAGTAAACTAATGGAAATAATTAATACAAACTAACTAATAATATAATTTATCAGCAGAGCAAAACGTATCATGGACCATAACTTAACATTGACCAAATTTATGTAATAGTTCAATACAAATGACTTACGATTTCCACAGCAATAAGTTCCTGGAAGTCGAGCCCTTGGAGCCTCTAGAGAAGCGTGCCCAATGACTTGGGTAACGGTAACCATGGTAACCAGAAAGACTGACAAAATTGCCCGAAATTGCGTTGAAGACTTCATTTTGTAAAGTGATGAAATTCAATGATAAAAATTACGGTCAGTAGACTCGTATTTATATCGATTTCAGCTGACGGTAATCGGTGACGACGACAGGGACGGCAGTGTGGTTACTTAACCTCAGAAGAATGATGGGCCAGAACACACCCATCCTAAAAGTGACATAAAGCAATTTACTAATCCAAGTCAAATTTAATTTTAAACAAGATTAAAATTAATTTTTAAAATATGGACGTTTTGTCAAGTTTCGGTACCCGCNGGCAGTGTGGTTACTTAACCTCAGAAGAATGATGGGCCAGAACACACCCATCCTAAAAGTGACATAAAGCAATTTACTAATCCAAGTCAAATTTAATTTTAAACAAGATTAAAATTAATTTTTAAAATATGGACGTTTTGTCAAGTTTCGGTACCCGCGGTAAGACGCAAAACTTTTAAATTGATTTTAGTTGATATTCATAATTACATAATTACGTAACGAACAAAAATCTTATAGTTGGAAGCAAACTGTATTGTTTTGCATAGCTTGGGTAGAGGAAGCTGGATGTACATCTGTGATAATAATTTGCAATTTCAAAATTTTTAAAAAAAAACCATTTAGTATTTACGTAATTTTCAACTGATAATTTAAATGTGAATAAAATCAACACTGTCCAATCTTTTTGCCAAAAAGTTATGAACGTAATAAAAAAAATTTAAATTGCCAATTTTTTTGGCTCACATGACGAGCTTGAGCTGGTATTTTCAATGCGTTTTGTTTAAAATAAACCTTTTCAACTAAATGGTGAATTTTTTTTAGTCGAGCACTCGCGGCATTAGAAACAAAGTCTATTTTTTTTTATTACTAAAATTTTTATTATTGTACAAATGTATTTTATAACAAAGAGTCTTGACGTGTGTCGAATTTCAATTTTTAATTTTTAAATTTAACTTTTTTTCTTCTTCTCGTTACCTTTAATATTGGCAAAAGTTATTTTTTTTGCCAATTTCGTAATCGAATCTAGATGATTGGAATTGGTAATCGCAAGTTGTTTTTGGGCAGGGAATTCTTTTCTTTCGCAATTTCTTGACTGCATGTTAATACATATGATTTTTTTATTGGTGGGGTCTGGCTGAAGTATCGTGTAGTAGTTACTTCCTCTTCAGTTTTGTACTGGCTTGTTACAGGTCAGTGACCTTTCTATGAAATAGGAAAACGCGGATTGGCCACGACTACTTTTCTACAAAGCATTACGGCTTAAAAGAAATTTCATAAAGTGTGCAAATTCGGTAGTCCTTCTTCGAAAACTAATACATTTTTATCTCTGCTATGACTTCCACTAAATTCACTATCACGTGAATAAAAAATGCTTTCTGATCTCAGTTAATCGAAGATTTCATCAAAAAATGACAAATGTGACCTTGGCACTATTTTTTAACTAATGCCATTTCTCCGACTACCAAAACATAGCGATAATTTTTTTTTCGATGAGTACCATTTTCGGCGGAAACTTTCGAACAAAACTTTTTATTTTAATTTTTCAAAAATTCAAGAAATATTTTTTCATAATTTTGTTTAAGTACCATAGCCCTCAGCTGTCACCTTTCTTTCAAAATCTACCTCGTCACATCAGCAGCATTTGTTTGCTAAAAAAATTATGAAGGTTAAAAATAATTTTCAATTTGCAAAATTTTTTATCAAACCTTATCACTTTTGCGTCATGAACACCAGTCGTTTTATAATCTTTATAATTTTCAAATGTTTTTTAAAAAAAAATTATAGAGGAAACAGTATAAAAATTTGGAATCGCACTCGACGTCGAGAATTTTGATAAAGTATACAATTTTATTAAAAATTTGATCAAATTCAAAATTGACTTTTTGAGTTTAGCCTTTACATTCGGCAGACAACGGGAAATTTCGGAAAAGTTTGGCGTTCCAAGATACTTTGTAAAAGAAAAAGTCACAATGCTAATTTTTCGAATTTTTGCTCGCAGAAGCTTCCGTAGCCAGACTACTCATCAGTGATCCGTCAGGTAACTTCATTTTGGCCAACGTTGACGTGTTCCATGCCGGTGAGTAACTTCGGTAGTTTTCCGTAAAAGTTGCCAAAAATGTAGCCATGGCATTTGCATCCGGTAGACAAGCACCAATTCCTTGAAGCAGTAAAGGGTCCATGTGTACTGCAAGTTCAAAGTCATCCTTTGTAATTAGACTGTCACCGTTGACATCCAACTTTTTCATCAAAAGGTCAACAATGTCTCTCTCGGCATCTTCAATATCTTCCAGGTCAATACCGTATCCTGGGACGATACAACCACGGAGACAATGTTGTAATTCTTCACGAACCTAGATGTTTCATAGAAAAAAGTTTATTAGAATCGTGAGTTATTTTAAGTATAATTGAATCTGAAGTGTTTCGGACCAACGCCCCGTCACTGTCGACATCGAAACAAGTGTAACAAAAGTCAATCTGTTCGTCGAGTGTCCCACGCAGAATACGGGACAAACCAAGAATAAATTCTGATTCGTCAACCTGGATTAGAAAACAAAATTTGGTGGCACTACGGTAGGACTACTCTAGTAGTGGCAACTTACGCCACCCTTGCCATTTCGATCCAAAGTTCGATATAAGAAATCCAGCATAATGTCATCAGTAATGCCAAACGTAGCGATCAAAAAATCACGAAGGCCAATCCGATCCAATTTCCCGCTAGAAGCCATCTTATCAAATAAGATTAGTAGAGATTTGCACTGGAAAACCAGATTCAGAAGATTTTTTTTTCAAAAACATTTTTCAAAAAACCAACATTTTTTTTTTTTTTTTAAAAAGAGACGATACCTCGTCACTCGTGAAATGTGTCTTGGAACTGAAGTAGTGTGAAGCAGAAACAAAGTGGTTAGCCTTTGAAATTCCAGTAGCATCCATTTCCACTACTTTTCTTTTAGTCAACGCAGAATTTATTTGATTAATTTTGGGTGAACAATTTTGTTTCCAAAAGTATTTTAAAAATTTAAAAAAATTTAAGTTGAATTTTTTTTTACAATAAAATCGTATTTTGTCAGTTTTGTTTTGTTTATAACTCATAGAAACTTGTCATTAGGTTTCTTGGACTACGATGATTTAAAACGTTTCAAATATTTTTCAAAATGCTTAATATTGCCAGAGAGAATACAAACGTTTACCAACAAGACAACTTTTTTCTTTTGGTGAATGAGTTTATCACGACCCGTTTTATTTTCATCTAATAAGTTTAATTTAAGTAAATTTTGTAATTAAGTAGATATTTTTTGGGTATAATTTCAGAAAGAATTATTCTCAAAGTTTTGACTTTTTGATTGGTCAATTCAGCTACTGGTTGGTGGTGGAGTAACTTGGTCATTCACTAGTTTCCAGTACTGGTAGTCAATAGCAACGGATGGATTGTCATAACAAGAATCCAAATGAGCTTTTCCACTGTTTCGTGCAGCAGTCAAACAGAATCCAAAAGATTCTGAGAAGATTTGAAAAGTTGCTCCATTCTACAGTAATTTAAAACTTTTTTTTAAAAAAATTTTAATTTTTTTAAAATATGACCAAGACCTTTCAAAATATGTAAATTTTTTCCAAAATTCCAATGATTTTTTTTCTTACATCATTAGTCTTAGTGCCCCACATTTGATTTTCTCTGTAGTTGTTCATACTTAAGAGACATTCTGTGGCTTCAATCGGATCCCCAATGCCGCTACCTGGATGGAATTATTGGAACTGAGGCCAATTCCATGGTTCCAGTTTTTGTATTGCAAAAAAAAGAATGAGAAATTGTTAAAAAAATATTGTTATATTTCATTAATTTGCTAGTGATTAACTATTAACTTACATCCCATCGCTGGAAGAGCGTAACGCTTTGTAATGGATCGCTTGAGTCACATGGTGCTAAAATTAGCGAGTCGTTAACACATTGACTCAAACATTTTCCAGTTTCTACGTTCATCAATCGAGTAAATTTTGGCGTTGGCGGTACGTCTGCTTGTGGTATATCCCAGCAACCTTATGCAATTCCAGATTCTCGTCCAGGACAATGTAACTTATAACTGTTATTACAATCCGTCCGTTGCTATTGACTACCAATACTGGAAACTAGTGAATGACAAAGTGACTCCCCCGAAACCAGCTCCATTAGCCGAATTGACGCCGCCCTATAACGTCTTGAAGAACGTAGAAAGTGGGAAATGCAAGAGCATTCATTCGCACAATCGCCTAGGTTTAGTCAAATGTAACTACACCGATCTGGCACAAAGTATTACACTTTTCGAATCTTGGACTGTGAGTCATACAGTTAAAAAAGGACTAAACTTTTTTTTAAATAAATTAAAAAAAAAACCAACAAAATTTTCGAATTTTTCAGAAATATGAAGAGTGGAATAACGGAATTTCTCTTGGATCCAAAAATTCGTGTATTTATGTTGACAAGGCGTGGGACGAAAGGCCCATTAGCGACCCCGTCCAGAACTGCAAACTGACTGCTAACAACTATAGTGATAAACAGTTCTGGGGTACAAGAAAAGCCAAGGTAAATAAATTAACAATTTTTTGTATTAATTCAATATATTCTCAAAAAAAAAAAATTAAAAAACTTTTTTTTTCGTGTACAGGATGGAACGTATCAAATCTTTTTTACAAACGACTGACTTATGGTTGACTGCCAGTCGGAAAACTGATTTAGTGTGAATATACGATCGCTTTGAAAATCAAACAGTTGCAAAATACAACCAGTTTTGGACATTTATTAATAACCAAGCGACAGCCAAAGTAACTGGATGAAGTGTCGTCTGATGGAAATGAAATATTTCAGGACTCCTCGGACATTTTTAAAAGAATCTACTTAATTTTGAAATAAAAAAACCCAAAATTAATTTAACTTTTACCGAAATTTGAAAGTATTACTAAAACGTGTAGGCTAATAACAGAAATTAAGTTTTTATTTTAGTGAAATAATTGTGAGTGCAAAAATTAATAAACTTCCTTACAAATTTGGGTAAAATTACAAAGTTAGACGAGATGTATGAGTTTTAATGTCGCCGCTCCACTGTCCTCAATACTTGCTTTACCGTATTGTCACTCACCTTCAGGTGACATCTAGAGTCACCAGAGATACCACGTCTTCTTTGTCGCCATTCCACTCCACGCTCACCAATGATGACAATGGTACAACCCAAATCTATCGCATAGCTGTTGCCACAGGGAACGCGCACGCTGTCGAGATTTTACTAATAGTCCTGGAGGAATAGCCCTTTAGCGTCTATTAAATAGTTTTAGACCTATTACATAAAAATGTTGTAAAGTTAAAAGTATTTTATTCCAATTTCATTTTTTTTCACTTTTTCTAAAATAAAATAATTTTTGAACAAAATTTCAGTATATGGCAAATAGACTTTGTCTTTTTCATCCAGGTTGACTCGTGTCGCGTGCCTTAATTTTCAACATATGTCCAATACTGGTTGTACTTTGCATCTGTTCGATTGTCGAAACGGCTGTACAAAAAGACATTGGTTGTTGATTTACTGGCCGATAACCATAGGTTAGTATTTTGCAAGAAAATCTGGTAAGTTCCATCCTACATTTAAAAAAAAAGAAAACTTTAGCTTGTTTTTTTTAAAAAAAAAGTTATTTTTTGTAAAAGTTTGAGGTTATTAACCTCAGCCTTCCTTGTTCCCCAAAATTGATAATCTCGATAGTTGCGCAGACTCAGTTTACATTCCTGGAGGGGTACGTTAATTTTGGCTTCCTTGTTCGTATTATCAATTGTTAAGCAAGCGACATCGTGG